>CM017797.1:44712995-44821696 GCA_008086715.1 Sitobion miscanthi
GATTTTTTCAATTAACCTATTTTTTTTTACTATTTTAAAATGACTTACGTAAAAAGTACCAAAGGAAAAAATTTATTAGTATATGCGGAATATATTTTTGAAAAGGACTATACGAAAAAACGAAAAAACATATTGGAAATGCATCAAATATAATATGTACAAGTGTCGTGGACGGGCACATACAGTAAATGATGAAGTTGTTCTGCACAAAAACACTCACAACCACACACCAAACATAACAGAAATTAGTACTAAAACTATTATTAACGAGTTGAAAGAGACAGCATCCAGTCAAGTAACTTCAACTCCTCATCAAATAGTTACTAATACTATATCTACTATATCATCTCAAGCAATTTCTGGCGCTTTACCTTCAGTAGCCACAATGAAAAAAACGGTACAAAGACTAAGGCGTTGTAAAAATGCACCTGTAAATCCGTCAACGTTATCAGAAATAAATATTATTGACCCGTATACATTCACATTAAACAAAAAACCCTTCCTCCTCTATGATAGTGGTTCTGATGATGTTAATCGAATATTATTATTTTCAACTGAAGAAAATTTAAAAATATTATCTGACCAGTGTCATTGGTTTATTGATGGTACATTTAAGTCATCCCCACAACTCTTTACTCAGCTTCTTACAATCCACGCAATAAAATACGACACAGTATTACCGTTAGTGTTTGCACTTGTGCCAAATAAACACGTGATAGTTATACTAAAATTATAAAAGAACTTCTAAATTTGGAAAACAATTTACGGCCAGCAAGTGTTATGGTTGATTTTGAACAAGCGCTTTTAGGTGCGATTGCAGACGTTTTCAAGGACATCCGAAT
The DNA here is from genome assembly GCA_008086715.1 of Sitobion miscanthi. Taxonomy (NCBI): domain Eukaryota; kingdom Metazoa; phylum Arthropoda; class Insecta; order Hemiptera; family Aphididae; genus Sitobion; species Sitobion miscanthi. The sequence goes on from CM017797.1 coordinate 44,713,838, forward strand.
AAGAGGCTGCTTTTTCATTTTGGACAATGCATATGGAGAAAAATACAGTGTATCCCTGAAATACGAGAAAAATATATTTCAAATGCTGACTTTGCCTTAAATGTAAAACAGCTAATGGCTTTAGCATTTGTACCGATACCTGACGTTGAAAAAAATTTGACGAGTTAATGTCCCAAAGTTTTTTTGTAGAAAATGAAGAACTATTGTTTCCATTGACAGACTACTTTGAAGATACATGGATCGGCAGACCAAATAGACGTAGAACTCGACGCCCACCTACATTTAGTTTAGCACTGTGGAATCAATACGACGCAACACTTGCAGATTTGCCAAAAACAAACAACTCCGTCGAAGGATGGCACAGAGCATTTTCGTCATTGTTAGGTGCATCTCATCCAACAATATGGCGATTAATAGACGTAATAAAAAAGAACAAGGGTTAACGGAAATAAAATCAATCAATTAATAGCAGGGCAAGAACAGGTAGCTAAAAAGAAAAAATATACGAAGACAACCACACGGATTAAAAAAATTGTAAATTCTTACCATGAACGTACTCTAAATGAATATTTAATTGGAATTGCTCATAATTTACAAATATAAGGTATTAATTTTTATAAATTATTGCTCAAAATTTTTATTATTATTTATATATTTTTTATTATGATTATTATTAAATAACATTTTACAAATTATTTTATGTGTCTGTAATAGTGTAATAACGTATACCAGTAGCATTAATTTTTATTATTAATTATATAATAATTATTATTAATTAACAACATTTTACAAATTACGGGGACGGGGAAATGTCGCACGGGAAAACGTATTAGACGGGAAAATATTTTACGGGGAAGTGTTTACGGGGAAATGTTCGACGGTGAAATGGGGACGGGGAAATGACCCGTTACCGATGGTTAAGTCGAGGAAAAGTATTAAAACGTTTTTTTGATCTTCGGCGGGAAATTCAAATATTTATGATAGAAATAAACAAACCTGCAGTAGAAGAATTTGAAAACGAACAATGGATGTACGATCTTGCTTTCTTAACTGATATTTCTGCTCATTTAAATGAATTAAATCTTAAACTTAAAAAACAATCAAAAACTATTTTCGACCTTATAAGTGATGTAAAATCGTTTGAAATAAAATTATAACTTTTTAAAAACCAAATATTAAAGCAAAATTATTTACATTTTAAAACGTGTCAAGAAATTAAACAAAATTCTTTAATTGACGTTCCGACAAATCATTTTGTGAGTATGTTGGAACAATTATCAGTAGAATTTGAAAACCGTTTCCAAGATTTCAAATCACATATGACTTTATTTCGATTGATTGAAAATCCATTTCTGTCTGATGAAAATAATGTTCATGAAACTGTTCAACTTGAACTTATTGATTTAAAAACAAATAATCATTTGAAGGATTTATATAAAGATATCACAGATAAAAAAACAGATTTAATACATTTTTATAAGACTCTTACTGATGATTTTCCAAAAATAAAAGAATTATCAATGCGTATATTTACATTATTTGGTTCTACTTATATTTGCGAACAAACGTTTTCACGCATGAATTACGTAAAATGTTCAGAAAGATCTTGTTTGACTGATGAACACTTACACTTCTTATTTAGAATTGGCGTTACACATTTCACTCCGAATATTGAAAGACTGGTTAAAGAAAAACAAGCCCAAATTTCACACTAATTTTTTTTTATTAATATTCTAAAATCTATATACTTAAATTATTTAATTATTTATTTGTAGGTAGCATCTATTACACTAATTTATTTCTATTAATATTATAAAATCCAATGCATTTTTTTATATAAAAATTAAAAATTGTAAAATATTTTATATTCTTAAAAACTTAATAAAATACATTTTTTTATAAATAATAATTTTTTTTTTTACACCTATACAAATTTCTAATTCTTTATAAAATGGTCACGGGCCGGTTGGAACACCTTTGCAGGTTGGGCACGCCTGGTTTAGCTGCTCGCTCATTACAATTGAATACTGTAATACCAAATGACCATTAATAATGTTTTGTAAAAAATTAATTTGTTTTTAAGGTTGATATTTGATTTTTTTATTTAATAAAAAGTAGAGGTTTCTGTGTTTTTTGGTTGAATAGTAGTCTTTTTACTTTAATATGGTGGGCCAAGTTACGTCGTTTGTCTAAAAAACATACCTGAGTAGAGGGAATTTGTTGCAATAGGAATAAAAGAGTTGCTTAGAACTAAAAAAAACGTCTTTACAGATGTAAATATTACGAGCAATGATTTAGTAGTGTAATTTTGACTATACTTAGTGTACCTAGGTTAAGATAATAAGATGATACAGAATGAAAAGTAATAAATAAAACGTACAGGGTGTGTTAATATCATAAATATTTGTTTTACTAAGTATTATAAATTACATAATTTGTCTAAATAGGTCTATTTTAATTATACATAAAAGTGGGTTTACTGCATATCAGAAATTATTTAATATCTTTCTTATGTCAACATACTGTAACATGATACGTATAATCGAGTCATACAGTCCAACACATATTTCAAACATTATAAAAAATATTATGCTAATTAGACAGATCAGTTATATATCCGTATCATACTAATTTATATAACACTCGTTTTGTAAACACACATTCTTACCTAGGTTTCATAATCATAAACATTAATTATATATTAAAATATAATTGATATAGAATAAGCAACTTTTTTTACTACATAAATATCATAAACGGTTGAAACAAATTCAGACTTCATAGACTCTTACATCATAAACAATGACGGAAATATAGTAAATAAAGATATATATGAGTACCTATTTGATGGATATAAAGAGTAACGATTTGAACGTTTTACACATGAATATTAGGTCTTATAATCGAAATATAGATTTTTGGTGTTTGATAAACGACTCATTAAATTGCTCAGACATAATTATTCTTAGTGAAACTTGGAATAGTACGGGTTGACTCCCCAAAATCTAAGCGGCTATTCGAGTTATAAGAGTGAAAATAATTTTAATCAAAACGATGGTGTCCTAGTATATAAACAATAAACATAATATATCTGTTAATCAACTTCAATCGTTTTCAGACGCTAGCTGTATAAAATTAGACTTAAAGATAAAATATTAGCATACTAAGCATATTAGCATACAATATTAGCTGCATATTGTTCACCTCAAACTTATATAAACATTTTCTTGTATGAACTATTTACCATAATGACTTCAGGTCCTATACAAAAAAATTGTATATGGATTGCAAATATAAACATTGACATTAGAAAAAAATACTTCTCTCATAACCGTAAACTATTTAAATATACTATCGTCAAACGGTTTTTCTTCTCAAATATGTACATATACCAGAGTGGGTTATGACACTAGTTTTTGTATTGACCACATATTTAGTATAAATGTTAATCTCATTTCTGCAGTAATTAAGACTAGTATAATAGATCATTATACAATTATAAGTAGTTTAATAAACGCACAAGCAAATAACAAACACATAGGTTATTATTTAAATTTATATCATATAATATCGATTACAATAAGGCAGTTAGATTATTATTCTGTATTCAATGGACTTGACTATTCAAAACCAATAACACTTATACAGCAATAAATATTTTTTATAATAATATATTAGACACAATTAATAACTGTATTGTATCAAAGTCCCAATCAAGTAGGAAAAATCGTAAGATAAAACCCTGGATTACCAATGGTCTTGTGACATCAATAAAAAATAGAGATAAGCTTAATATGAAAATTAAAAAGGATACTTCAAATCATAAATTGATAAACTATTACAAAGCTTATAGAATTAAATTAACAATACTCATTCGGAAGGCTAAAGAACAATATTGTATCAATAAAATTGAAATATGTAAAGGTAATGGAAGGGGAATCTGGAAAGTTATTAATGAACTATCAGGGAGAAAAATTAAATCTACCGGGCTCAATGAAATAAAAAGGACATATATCCAACATCCATGCCTAAAGACTACTTAAAAATAGTAAATTCATACTTTGCTACAGGAAATAGACAGGTTGATAACAATTTTCCTACAAAGTCCATAGTACAAATAATATACAATCTAATTTCGGAACAAATACTAATAATAAATCAAGCATTAACTCCAACTTCAAGTTAAAAACCATAGGCAGTTACGAAGTAAAAAATATATTAAATAATCTGAATAACAACTCAAAACCTGGAGCGGATGGTTATACAGCACTATTTTTTTTAAACAAATAGGAGACAATGTTACAATGTATGTTACCTATTGTACACATAATTAACTGTAGCATAACAAATGGTACTGTACCTGATGAACTTAAAGTAGCTAGAATCGTACCGATTCATAAAAAAGGAGATAAACTGATTTCACTAATTATAGACCAATCTCAATAGTAGGAATTTTAGTTAAAATTCTTGAAAAAATAATTAAAAATCAACTATTAGAATAATTGGAGACAAATAAAATAATGTTTAGTGGACAATACGGGTTTAGAAAACCTTTAGGAACAGAAGATGCTTTAATCGACATTAATAACTATTTACATAGCAAAAGAGATACTATAAAAAAATTTTTAAATTTCATTCTTGGACTTGGAAAAAGCATTTGATTCAATCAGTAGACAACTATTACTAAACAAGTTAAAAAAATTAGGCTTTGATGACAATGCATTAAAATAATTTACCAGTTATCTGAGTAACAGACAACAATTAATCACTATCGGACCTCTTTACAGTAATCATTGTTATGTTAAATATTATGGAGTCACTCAAGGTATATCATTAGACCCTATATTGTTTTTAATATATATTAACTCTATACCTGCATCTTTATTACAAGGTAAATTATTCATGTTCGTCGATGACATAGCACTAGTTAATTTCGAAGATAATTGGGAAAAATTGAAACATACTGTCGAAATCGATAGATCTATGACTGGATGGGAAAAAATCTGTTATCACTTAGGGGCCTGCACGTGACCCATTTTTTGCTCTAAAACATGCTTTACAGGAAAAACTCTCACGCCTCATAGAATGATCAGATTTCGGTAATTTTTTTTTGTTAGAAAGAGGAAGACTTCTTACAAGGATGCATTGAACATTGATTTTCAATATTGGATTTAAAAATCCTATGATTAGAGTTTGAATTTTACAAATTTTTACATGTTTTTAACAATGTATCGAAAATTGAAGTTCAATGCACTCTGTAAAAAATTGTCCTTTTTCTAACAAAAAAAAAAAATATCGAAATATAATCATTCTACGAGGCGTGAGAGTTTTTCCCGTAAATTGTGTTTTTTGTATAAATTCAGGCTTGTAATTTTTCTGTCTTTCCAAACCTTTGATATGTGCATGCGCGTGCGTAGAGCCCCGCAACCCGCATTGTATTACTTGCTGCTTCCCATACACCGCGTCGTCTATAAATACGCGTTATCTACTAATACTAATAAATAGAATCGACATTCGTTTCTACTTTTCTGTACTACGAAATAATGTACAAAATAAGTGAATACACGAAATGGTTTTTTTTTTAAATTTTTTATAATACCTATACATTAGAATAATTTGACATGTTGATAACTTAAATACAAGGTGTAATTTTATGTAAGAATATCATTGATTAAGCTTGTATGTAATAATATTTTACTTACCTTTTGGTCCAAACTACAAAATAACAGTTTTGTTTATTCACCACATGCAATTGACCTTGAACCAGTGGCGTAACTAGGATCTTTGGGCCCTGAAGACAAAGTAAATCTGGGGCCCTATAATTACTTAAGTATTTGTAATCAATTTTTTTTTTTTTAATGCTGACACAATTTGTATTTATTATCAGCGAAATAATACTGTGTAAATTATTTCTAGTTATATTTTAATAATAATTAATAACAACAAAATTACAAAATTTATTGAAAATTAATTTAAAAAACAAACATTTTAAATTTAAAGTATAATTATTTAACTAAGTATATTAACTTTTCTTGCTTTGGTTTCAGCAAATTGATTGATTATTTTGTCCATATCTAGGATATTAGCTTGTTCTTTTTCAATGTTTAACAGAGCAATATTTGACGAACAATATTCTCATCAAAATGGTATCGATCAGTTGGGTAATCATTTTTTAAATTAAATTCTAAAAACAAAAATCATATAAAATTTCAGTAAAATAAATCAAGTACCAAGATTAATATAAATTTAAGTAACAATATAATATAATACCTATAATATATTTTAGGTAATTATTATTTATTTAAAATAAAGTATATTATTTGAGAAAAAAAATGAACTTTATAGTATATATCAAAAGTATAAAGTATAAATCTATGTATAATGTATTAGGTACTGTATTACATGTAATATGCAATAACACACTATACCTACTATATTTAAAACTGCTACGAAATTAATATAATGACTTCTCAATTATGCCAGCTGACAAAATGAGTAAATATATTAAACTAATAATTAATAGGGAATAATTGTATAAACTAAATACTAATAAAGTTATTAATTGCTTATAATAATAGGTTTTTTTATTTTTATTATTGATAACTGGTTATTAAACATATTAAACCATATTTAATTTAATAAATCTGAATAATGATATCTTAATAATTATCATTCAAAATTGTATTACAATTTATATTGAATATAGGGAATATGAGGTATTTCAATATTTCTCGTATACAAATTTTGATTCAAAAAACCAGATTGTTTTTTAATAAATAATACCTGGACAAACTGAATCATCTGAATTACACAAATTACCGATAAAATTTTCAGTTTGTACAGTTTCATTTATATTTTCTTGAACACTACTTTTCAATGCAGTTATGTCACTCACAGAAGTTGCAATAGATTGAACAAGAATTGTGCTGTTGTCAATTACTTTTTCAGCTAGAGCAGAATTATTTTTGCTTAAAAAAGTTTTTTAAATAATAAGAAATATTAGATTTATTTTTGATAAAATAATACCTGGACAAGCTGAATCATTTGAATTACACAAATGACCAATAGCATTTTCACTATTTTCAGTTTGTAAAATGTCACCAATATTTTCTTGGCCACCATTTTCCAATGCAATCAACACACTTGAAGAAATTACTGTAGGTTAGGTCAAAAATTTCAATTAATTGTGATTTGATAAGTAGGTAAATAGAACATTTTTTTAACATAAAAAAATAAAAATAAAAAATTGAAGTTACCTATATTTAAATATTTTATACTTGCATAATGCATAATATATTAATATTATATGATCAAAAACAAAAATATCAATAGGTACCTACCTAAATACCTAATCAGTTAATATTATCAAAAATAATATATTACATGAACATTTGTTTATTTAGATGTATTTGTTTTGAATCATATTATTTTGTTGTTAGTTAAGTAACTCATTTTGTTTGAATACCAAAATAATATCATGAAGGAATACCTATTACCTTTAACATTTTTTTTTTAAATTCTGCTCTAATTTATTGTTAAAATAATAATATATTAGGTAATGTGAATATGTGATTCGTTTTTTGTTTAATATTATTTTCCATAACTAGATATAGTTCATTAAATTTCCGCTGTAGGTAGGTATACTATTAATTATTAGATTTTTTTATCAAGTAAATAAGTAATTCATTTTTTTTTATTCAATAATAACCCTGACAGATATAAATTATTAAGATCAATAAGAATATCAATATTATGTATTTGACTTAATAGTTTATTTTACGCATACCAATAAATTACTTTATAGATACGTACCATTTTTGTTGGGTAGAAATCTGTCAAAAGATCCTAGTAATTTTTTCAACTAATCATTTTTTTGAGCTCGTTCTTTTCTTTTTTGAGAACCAATTTTTGGTGGCATAATATAAATATTTAATTTAATTAACTATATTAGTTATTATGTATTTATATTTTAAATAGCCAGTGTATCTTGATATCTATTAATAATATTTACGGTGAGCATCGGAGTCGGAAATAAATATTGACCCCCGCCCGCCACAAATCTGTATGATACCATTGTCTATTGGGTTATTATTCTCAGAATTTTAACAGTATTGAGTATTTATACATAATCATATACAGAATATTAAGTAATGGGCAATGGCTGTAGAACTATAGTCTATAAAATATAATACAATATAAATAATATAATAATATAAAATAATACATATCATAGTGTTTAACTTGCGGACTGCACGGTCTGCACCTTACCACACTGTGCCCTTACGTATTAATTATTGATTATTATAATTTCATCGGTATCAAAATTAACTATGGTAAAACATTTAAATGATCACAGATTTGATTTAATTCTTTAGCATTAAAAACACCCTCCCGGCTCACAGGTTACGAGTACCCTTTGAGTCTTAGGGCCCCGATGCTAGGCATCGCCATCAGCCCCGGTTGTTGCGCCACTGCCATGAACCTGGTAATAATAAATGTCGGTCTTTTTCAACTGCAACTCACCTGAGTTGTTGACCAAGAGGAATTTAATTTTTTTTCGTTCAACACCTTCGAGGATCGTTAAGTCTTTAGAGTTGAATAGACACTTTATTTCCAATAAGTCCTCATTACCGATCAACTCGTCAGGAGAACAAGCCAAAAAATTGATAATTTTATCAATAAATAGTCCTGCTGGAAAAACTTCTAAGCCCAACTTCAACGAAAAATCTTTTTTGGCCATGGGTTCATATACTAACAGGTGTATCTTATGTCATTGTACGCGGGGTTTTTTAAACGATTATGGATCGATGACAAAGGATTTAGCTAAAACAAAAAAAAAAAATGTTTCTTTATTTTTAGCAAGCAATTTTTTTATAACAATTTTAAAATTTTTAAGCACTTGTACCAATAGCAAAATCGACTTTATTTTTTCAAATGGCAACTATTATATTTTAAATGGATTCTGGTAAAGCTTTTTTTTGAAAATTTTGATAGTCAAATCATTAATTTTGGTTCACTAGTTTATTAACTATAGTCAGTAGTATATATTTGTATGTTCACAGCCAGCTTTTTTTTTTCAAGGGAGAATGTCCCGCTTGGAGCACTCTGATTTACCGTGTAACACATTACACACTGATTGTCTACCAAATTTGACTCCGTATAGCAAATTTTCTTAGCTAACCATAAAACTGAAATAATTATTTCAAGTAAAGAACACAAATTATTAAATATTAGTTTTTTTATTGTTAAAAATGAATTCTTAATATATATTTACACAAGTTTTCTTACTTCTTTAGCGAGAGGTACATATTCTACAATACGATCATGAATTAACAAGCAATAAGCAGTTACACCTATAAGCGAATCTGAAACTTCAATTTCCAATTGAACATCTACTGCAGAGGCTGTGGCTGAATCGTTCTGTTTTGAAGTATCGATAACTATAATTGGTGCGTTTGTTAGAAAAGTAGAAGGACTCAATATCGGGTTACGAATACTTTTTTCATAGTATGATTCTTGAAACGATGTATACATAATATATAATATAGTAAAACTATTTTTTGAAAAATCTAAATTCAAATTATCGTATGGGTAAGCTATCGAGTTCAGAAATACTTTAACGTTTGTTAAATTACAATAATCAAATATACTACAATCTTTTGATAACGAATTTTTACGTCCTTTTTGTAACCCGATTATGATAAATCGTGGTTTTTCTAATTTTGAAGCAGTTTTCAAATTCCATACAACTTTATTAGTGGTTCCAAGTTCAGGTTTCTTTTTGAATTTTGAATAGCATTATACACACTAGCACCTCCAGACATCAAACTACCAAGTGCTGACAATCCTGCAAATATAGGTATTAAGGGAATTACACCTCCTGACTGTCTTGGTGCTAAAATCAACCTTTTACCACCATTCTTTTTCTTTGAAATTTTTTTTTTCTTTGCTACTAGTATACCAATTATTTTTATAGTACGTTTCCGTTTACCTTTACAACCCATACCTATTTTTCTTTTAGCTTTCATTGCATTTGTTACTGCGTAAGCATCAAATTTCTCTTTTCTAGGTGTATCTTTTGATAAAAATCTCTCCCAAGCACGATTTTCTAACACTTTATCAGCTTTATGTCTATCGTCTAAATTTTTACTCGTTGCATACACAATATCGTGATCACGGCAAGCAGCATCCAACGGGTTTATTCTTTTATCACCACGATCTAGTCTCTTTTTTAATTTTGTACCAGGACCGCAATACTGGTAGCCTGAAACATGGTCTTCGAACGGGAGACTATTTATAAGAGAGTTTACAAATCCTTTTCCAGTCTTGTCTGACTTACACTTGTGAGTTGAGCGCATCATCGATAACTGACTATAAATTTAAAATTTCTAGAGTATTTATAAGAAAATAATATGAATTTGATTGAACAGAAAGATAAATTAGATGTTATAAATGTAGATGTTCAGTTAGTAAAAAAACCATCAAGACACGGTTCGTTATTACCTGATACAATACGTGCTATACTAATTGGTCCTAGTGGATCAGGAAAAACAAATATAATGTATAATCTAATCACACATGCAAACGGGTTAAGATTTGAAAATATTTATTTATACTCGAAAACCGTTAATCAGGAAAAATATGTTTTATTAAAAAAAATAATAGATGATATACAAGGTGCTAATTTTTTCATATTTACGAGCGCTGATAAGGTTATAAAACCAAACTTAACCAAGAAAAATTCTATTATAATTTTTGATGATGTGATATGTGGACCACAATCTGTAATCAGAGAATACTTTAGCATTGGTAGACATTTAGGTGCTAGCTCTGTATTTTATTTAGCACAGACATATTCCAAAATATCGAAACAGCTAGTAAGAGATAACGCAAACTTTTTAATAATATTGAAACAAGATGATACAAATTTACGACATATTTTCAACGATCATTCGTCTACAGATATGGATTTCTCAGAATTTCGGAAAATGTCTCATTTATGCTGGAATCATAATGTTTATGGGTTTATGGTTATCGATAAAACTCGAGAAATGAATGAAGGAAGGTATAGATGTGGTTTTCATACGTTCATTAAAATAAAATAATTGTATGTACACCTATATATATATATATAAATATACCATCACACAGTTATTATCTGCATAGTGTTATCGGTAGTCGTACGATACAGGTATATTGCATTTATTATTTACAATAAACAGAGAAAAAGTATTGTTGGAAAATTTAATAACATCAAAAAAAAATATTAAACTGAAAATAATGGAAATGAAACGTGGTGTTATAGATTCTGAAAACTATTTCCGTGAAGCATTTAAGCTGATAATTGAACCATTAAGTGCACATAGAAAACAAAATACAATATGTAACACACAGTCAACTGAACTAAAAAATAAATCAGAAACCTCATGCACTAGTGATGAAGATGATGATAACGAATTAAATTCACCATTTGAAAATTTTTTAAATAACCTTCCTAAATCGACACGTTATGATAAATCCTATGGCATGCATTATGATAAAGATAGTGATTCATATAAAATAGGAAAACATTCTGCAACTTTTAGTCATGGTAAATTACTGTTGCTTAATAAATACTATCAATTTACACCAGGACTATGGTCTTTATTATGTGAGAAAGAACCAAAAAATACAACTATAGCAGATATAGAATCTTATTACAATATTTTGAAAACTTCCGGAGTCCATTTAAAAGCAGATGGGAAACCTAGAACCTCGAGGTATCATAAATGGATGACTGTTGTAAAACCATTGTATGATCGAATGAAAATAGAGGAAAAACAGTTTAACGAAGAAATGGCTAAAATTAATGAGGCTACAACTCCTCGAATTAACTTAAAATCATTTAACAATACTTAATCTTCTACTCCTTCCAGCTTATTTAATGCTAAACGTAGAAAAATTACACAAGAAAATGAAGCATTTGATTTTAATCAATCAGCAAGCATTTTTTCACCTACAGATCGCATGTTTACAAATTTGATTAATTTTACTTCATCACATGAGCCTAACATAGGTAGTGGTTTATATAAAGATGTATTACCTCAAACACAATTAGTTTATTATGACGATCCGAATGAGCTAGTAACTAGATTAAATCTTTTGACATCATCACAAAGTGTTGGTAATACTGGTGTTAATAATGAAATTATATCTATTTTAGAAGAACTACGAGAGAGAAATATTATAGTATAATGTCGACCTTAGAGAGTATAGCTAATGAGTTACATCGACCAGTGAGAAAAATATTTCCTAGACGCAGTGTGGTAACTCGGTTTATTGACGATCTCTGGCAAGCTGATTTAATGGAGATGCAATCTCATTCTAAAAAAAATTATGGTTTTAAATTCATATTAGTTGTTATAGACACATATAGAAAAATATGTATTTGTGGAACCGCTGAAAAATAAATCAGGTAAAGAATGTACAAAAGGAATGTTTAATATATTGAAAAAAGCTAATCCAAAATTTTTACAAACAGATAATGGCACAGAATTTTACAATACCAAATTTCAAGATTTAATGAAAAAATATAAAATTAAACATTACAGTTCATACAGTGCTATTAAATGTTCAATCGCGGAACGCGTGATTCAAACTCTTAAAAATAATATATATAAAAATTTTACTGCAACAGGTACATGGAATTGGTACAATACAATATCAAAAATTATACATAACTATAATAATACAAAACACAGAACAATCAAATGTACACCTAGTGAAGCTCGAATGGACACAAACAGAATTAAATTTAACACTTATATAAATTATAAAACATTGTACAAACCAAAATTAAAAGTTGGCGATAAAGTACGAATATCTAAGTATAAACATATATTTAGTAAAGGATATACACCAAATTAGACAACGGAAATATTTACAGTTTCAAAAGTTTTACAGACAAATCCAGTAACTTATCAACTAAAGGATGAATCAGGCACTATAATTTTAGGTGGTTTTTATGAACAGGAAATTAAATTAACTGATTTTCCAAACACCTTTCTCATTGAACGTATTGTAAAAAAAGTTGGGAATAAAATGTTTGTTAAATGGCTAGGTTTTGATTCAAGTCAAAATTCATGAATAACATCATCAGATATTTTAAAATAATGTTTTTTATGTATAATATATTTTTATTTTTTTTATTTTGTTTTTTAATAAAATTAAATATCAGGTTTTTTTTTATTAAGTTGAATTAATTATTTCACATAATCTCCTGATCCTCATTAGCCTGTTTTGAAAACTTAATGTATTTACAATCGACAAAAACAAAAAGCGTCATCTAGTAGTAAATGAATCAATGAAAATAAATAATACTGCTGTATTTTGTTTTGCTAGATAACGCTTTTATACTGACCTATTAAGTTTATAATGACCTATTAGCTAAAGTATTTATCCCGTCATCCATTATATAACGTTTATCATCGTTTGCACTTAGAACAAGTTTGTTCATTGTTTTCAAATGAACAACATGTTTATTTGTTTGGATAAAATTCATTTTTCTATGAGTTTGTTCATCTTTGAGAGTTTTATGGTTTATAAAAGCGTTTAGTATATTCATATAATTGTTAAATTGCATATGATTTTTAATTATATATTTCTTTACACCTTTTGCCTTTTTTTCTCAGCGCCATCTACAGTTTTATAAGCATATAATTTTGGTCTTAATGAAACGAATTCCTTAATTATAATTCCTTTTATTTCTTCCTTAAAAAACCCAGGCTGATTTTTATGAATTTCACTAAAGCAACAATGGTCTTTAGGATAATTAGATGTGTCAAAATATGGTGATAGACTATTTTTTAAATCGTCAAAAAAATGTGTTGTCTGGATAGCATATATCAGGGAATCAGTATCCGAATATAAAGAACTAATTTTAGTACCATACCTTTTCTTCATCACATTATAATGGAAGTCATACATAAATGTTTTCGAAACGTCTAAAATTGCAAATCCTACATAAATTGCCTTGTCAAATTTAATTGTTTCCTTATGCTGATGAATGGCCATGAGATTCTTGGAATATATAGTTCTGTCTTTAAAACTAGTTTTCGCCATTAATTTCCTTGCTTTTTGTTCTGAAGAAACCAGTTTTATAGAAGTTCTTGCTCGAACGTTCTCCATACATTTACCAAAAACGCTATTAATTAACAACTTCCAGAAATCCTTTTCAAACTCGTTTTTAGCTTGTACTCTCATAGATGTACATAATTTTATGTATGATGCCATCCATTTACTTTGAGAAAAACGGATAGCTCGATGAATTTTTACTAATTTAAGGCCGTGAGAAATCGCTTGTTTTAAATTTTTGTAATGTACAATATAGTTTTTTTTCGGTGATAAAGTAGTTAACAATTTCTCAACTTTTGAATTTGGTGGACATTCGTTAAACGGTAAAAACGGGAAATCGTTATGACTTTTATGTAGATGTTTAGGATACTCAATATCAACTTCTAATATATATCCGAATTCAGAATCATCAGCAATTTTAGTTACATCTATGTTGAGATCGTCAACCCATTCAAAATCTTTAAAAGGTAATCCTGTTAACATAGACTTCCCATACAAATTCACACAGTCGAGATATGTAATCCATGTGATCGGTTCATTTACATTATAGTCCAATCCTTCGATATTTGGTATGTTTGGCTTAACATATCTTTAAGTTGATTGACATATACTGCCCCTGATTGATTTCTCAAAGAACAATAACATATCATACTTTTTTAACCTTGATAATTTGACCTTGATATACTTCAGCATACAGTCAAAAGCAAACCCAGGAGCAGTCATATAAAGAGCGTAGTTCAAGCGTAGATAAACATAAGTCTCTAAAATTTTCGAACACGTCAGCTAGTATGCTAACATCAGTTTTTAAATAAAGATCGCTATATTCACCTAAAGTCTATATATCAAATGTATGCCATATATTTTTAGCATGTATATAATCTTCATCACTAATTTTCTCGTTTGTTAAAGAATTATAAAATTCTAGCTTTGATGGTAAAAAAGTATCATCTAATTTACTCCAATTATCGACATATTCACAAGGGAAGACTTCCTTTCGTGTAACTAAATCTAGTGCTTCCGCAGAAAATATTTTAAGAGTTTCTCTAAATCTCGACTTATCTTCAGATAAATTTTCCGCAAGTTTACTTAATGACTCACTCATAAAACGGAATGTATCAACAAATTTTATACTAAATTTAGGTGCGATTTCCTTGCTGAAGGATATATATTTTTCTGATGAATTAGGAATAACGTGAATATTTTGATCACCGCAACCGAGTTCTCGAATTATGAAATTACTATCATACGATAAATTATGAAAGAAAATTGGAATGAATGATGGATTAGTTATTTGAAAATTACATTCGAGGCAAAGACATTGTCTACTCGTATATTTGCCAGTAAAATGGCAGTGATCTCGAACTTTAATTAAATTATTTTTTTTTAAATGTTTTGAACATTTTTCACATCTTTTGATTCTTTGAAAATTTTTTTCTTCTTTTTCAGTTAATTTATCCATTGATGTATCATTTTCGTAAATTGTTTTGATATTATTTCCGATATCAATCATATTTTCCATACATTTTTTTGCTGCATTTTCACCTCTATAAATAACCACCTTTCTAGGAATCTTCAACTGTTTTACTAACTCTTTTGGTATAATATCATAGTCGACTTTTACATAAAACCCATAACTCATAATTGTATGTAAATGTGTAATATATGTTTTCTTTTTTTACAACTCTGAATAAATTCATCAGGATTTTTAGGAGTTAAAATACATTCGAAGTCTGCATAAATAACAATTGGTATCCTTTGAGTTTTTTATAACTTTTAAAATAAATAAAATCATCATCTCCCTCTTCAAACATTATAGGTCTCCCTAATTGGTTCTTTCTACAATAATGTTGATGTTCAATCAATCCTTTCATACCCCAAAGTTTGCTTTTACACGGTGTATTCCCAAAAGTAGTAAAACATCTTTTACAGATAATTAACTTAGAACAGTTTTTAGTTTTCTGACTTCTAACGAACCTTGAAAAATTATTTATATAACAGTTATGTGATGTTTCATCATTATTGAACAAAAATAGATCGAAATGTTTTTTTCTTTAGTATGACAAATATACAAAGGAAAAAAATGTTTTTTGTCATTTAAACTATAAATATTAATTGATACATCGTTTGTACGTTCAATTTTTTTTATCTGACTGATTGGTGTTGGAAAATCAATACATTTAAAATCTAAACCACTTTTTTTTTCTAACATTTTAAAATATTTTTTATTCAAATAAGTTTTATTCGATCGATTATCAAACTTAGATCGTATTGAATATTTAAAACATTTAGCATCGTTATTTTTTACATTTATAATTGCTCTTTTATCTTTTATATATTCAGGTAGATCTAGATACGTTCCTCCTTTGAGAGGATTCACTATATTAATTCTCAACTGTAATACATCTATAGTTTTAAGGGACCATCCAGATCCTTTGGCTAAAAACTGGTCTTGTTCAGATAATAAGTTATTGAACATTCTATTTAGTAATTTACTGAAATCAGATGAATTACATGCAAGTGTATTAGAAGTTTTGAAAGCTATGTCCTGAACTTCTTGTGTGAGTATTCGTTCGTATACACTATCCACATGTAAATTAAATTGTATAGATGATTGTAAACATGATTGTTTTAACTTTAAAATTAATTTATCTCTAACATGGTTAAAAAAAAGCGTATAGTCTATAAAATCTAAAGTATTCTGAATCAAAAATGTTTTTGAACATTTCTTAAATCTCTCAATTTCAAATAAACCTTCATCAGAAGATGACATCCGCTGGCGTTTTTCTTTTCATTATGAAACTGAAAAAAAAAAATTAAATAAAAAAAAAACATAGGTATGATATTGTGAAAATGTATTATAACATCAACTTCTTTTTTT
Organism: Sitobion miscanthi; assembly: GCA_008086715.1. Lineage (NCBI taxonomy): Eukaryota > Metazoa > Arthropoda > Insecta > Hemiptera > Aphididae > Sitobion > Sitobion miscanthi. Next base: position 44,730,828 of record CM017797.1, read on the forward strand.
TTTAAAAAAAATCTTTTAATTAAAAGTATAAAATTATATATAAAAATACATGATAAAATAATAAATAATAACAAAAAAAAATAATATTTTAATTATTTATTGAAAAATAGAATATTATTCAACATTATCCAATTTGCTATATAACTCATTTAGACCTTTTTGTATATTTTTCTCACATAAATAACTTATATAGGTTAAATGTTTAAAATTGTTTATTAATTTCTGTTTTTCTTTGATCAGTTTTTTTCTGGTTTCTTTCAGCACCGCCTTTTGTATTTGAATTTTAATATTTTTAATACTTTTATGGAACATTTTTTCATCATATTATATAAATTTAATAATTTAAGCAATTATTTATAAAACAACGAATGTACGTATATACGTATATATAATAATAACTAATTATATTATTCGAAGCTAAATAAAAAAAACTTTAAAAATTAGACAATATAGCATTTATAACATAAAAACAAACTTTTAGTTGCTAGTGAAGATAGAAAAAAATAATTTAATTTATATATGTATATAAAATATGTTTTAGGATATATTTTATACAGACAGTGAACATTATTGAATATTTTAATATAATAAAAAAACTTTTTATATTAAAACATTTTTTTACGTAAGATAATATTACACGTATAATACGACTATCACGTTATCAATAACAAATATTTATAATCAGCTATAGTATTTTAACATTGATAAAACAAGGTATCATACAACAACTACTAGATAACGGTATCTATAGTTATTATTAGGGAACGGACTTTAATGTCTTAAAAAATAAGAAAAAGTCCTTAAAAAATACGACCGTATGCCTTAAAAAAATGCTTTAATATCAAAAAATGCACTGAAAAAATGCACTAAAAAATAATTATTAATTATAGAGTTTAAATGTATTTTTATTTATTTCTTACCTAATTTATAATCTTTGTTACACTGAACAATAACATGGTGTTTAATATTTTTAAATAAAAATCTTCTACGGTTATCTGTGAATGTCGTTTTGTATACTGAAAAACTTCGCTCAACGTCACAAGAAGTCACTGGGGCAAACTTCATATATGCCATATCATCAGCTGTTAGTTCTTCGGATATGTCGTCTCGAATTGATGTATTTCTTTCCAAAATATTTGAAATATTTTTCATTGCTTTATATCCTTTATTTTTTTCAATTACATTTTCAAATTTTTGATATATGGTTTTCCCTATTTTACTTTTATCTATTCCGATTTCGTTCCTTAATTTTTCAATAATACCGACTGCATCAGCCAACAATAATCCAGATGTTTCTAAAGTTGTTATATATTTCGGTAAGTTACCATAGTTAGCCTTTATAAATGCTAGATCAAATTCCAAACTATTATCGGCGAATAATGTTTGTGCATTTTCAATTGCAACAGCGTCGCCTTTATCGAATTCCATTACAACGGATTTAATTAATTGGTAATGTTCACAATAATATATAGCTGCCACTAACCATGTACCCCACCTAGTTAATATTGGTTGAGGTGGCATAGGAACTTCTGGCGCTATTTCTTTAAATTTTAGTACTCGAGATGAACATTTTACAAATATTTTTTTAACATTTGATATTAAAGCATCTACTTTTGGAAAATGTCTTCGCACTTCTTCCGCAACCCTATGTAGGCCATGTGCCAAACATGTGACATGTTCCATTTTCGAATAGAGAGCTTTAATATTTTTCCCGGCTTTGACCATATAAGGCGCTGCGTCACTGACAAATAATAGAATATTATCGTGTTTAACTCCCTCTGGATATAATAAACACATGGTTTTGTCAAACAATTTCACAATTGTACTATTGTTTGTTTTTTCTAATAATTCCATATTTAATAAAAAAGTTTTTCCGGGGCACCCAAGTTCCAAAGTACCAATAACTACGTTGGCAACAAATCGGCCTTCTACGTCAGTAGTTTCGTCAATACTTATCCACAATTTTTTATCTTTTAAATAAGCCCTTATATTATTAATTGTGTCGTTGTAACAATTACTCACATAATATTTTCTTATTGTGGATTCATCTGGAATGGTTTGGCCTGTGTGTTTAAACAGAAAATTGCGAAACTCAGGATGTTTCAATTTAGAAATAGGTATATTGGCTGATAACATCATAGAACATAGTTCTGAATTAAATGAACTATTTGTCGTCGTATTCAAAAACATTTGAGTTTTTTCGTTGTCTTCTTTTTCTTTCTTTCTATTCAATGCATGTAAATGTTTATCTTGGCTGATATGTTGAGTAATAGTAAATTTTTTTTCTGCTGCAACTTTAACCTCGCAAACCTTGCAAAATAAAATTTTTCCATCGGTGGAAAATATATTTTCACCGAATTCTTGTACATACGCACGCAAGCGACAACGGTCGGACGGCTTAATTTTCGGCATATTTCACACTTATTCGAACTACGATAGCAAACACGACTAACGACTAACGACTCTACGAGTACCTACCTACTAATAATCGGACACGACAACGACTAACGACTCTACGAGTACCTACCTACTAATAATCGGACACCAATTAGTTTTATATCGCATATCGTAACGTTATCGAAATTATTATTTGATGGGAATTACGTATAGTCGTATAGATAGATACAATCAGCCGATCTTCGTAAAAAATAACTAAAATTTTATAATTCCAAGCAACAAATATTTAATATATATGAAAAATGACTTAAAAATGGAAAAATGCTCTAAAAATGTCAAAAAATGCAAAATAAAAGTTTCATTTTTAAATTCTCTGATGTATGAATCGAATTTTACACTTAGAAAGCATTGCCCTATTCTACCCACTAAAAAATGTATTTTGCATCAAAGTCCGTTCCCTAGTTATTATCATGAAAGAGATTGACTATTAAGATTTTGAAGTTAGGTAATAATTATTAATAATAAGGAACCCTTACAATCTCAAAAAAAAATTGAATCACTTTATTGATGGCTGATAAGCTTGATGTTCTATCTTATCTATGTAAATATATAATAGTATGGTACATCAGTTATCTTCTATACCGTGGACGCAGTGCAATTAAAACGTACCATTGTTACTTGATCATAACTTAACAGAAAAGAAAAACAGCTTATATTATAGTAGTGACTAAAAGTGAGAGTTGAGAAACCGTCTTAAACAGCTATTTTCTTTTTTAATATTTTTATTTTATATAATCTGAGAAAAAAAAATCTTTAAGTCTATAAGATATAACACTCAATACCCATAGTAATATTATAAAATTATATTAACTTTACAACAATAAATCGTTATCATTCTATTTTATTTTTTTTTTCATTTATTTTTTTTTAAAAAATAAGTATGATGTTAAATTTTATAAATAACAATAAAAAAACTAGAACTTACATAACTTGTAGAAATTGAGGTATTTTTCTAAGTATGATGGCTGGTCTATTTGTTAGAGTTGTTTTGACAATCTTTTGACTGGCTGTTGAAAGCTCTACAGACGTTGAAACAGTGACAAAAAATATCCAAGACCACCTAAATGACATCCAAAAATGGGGAGATAAATGGAAAATAAAACTGAACCCTCAAAAAAGCACAGCAGTCCTTTTCACTAATCGTCGCCCCAAAACTCCCGGCAATTTAAAACTGTACGGTAATAACATTCCCTGGTCACCTAGCATCAAATATCTCGGCGTAATATTAGACAGGAAATTAACTTGGAACCCACACATCACCTCTAAACTCCAACAAGGCTACCAGAAACTAAAGATACTTTATCCATTGTTAAACCGACAATCATCGCTAAGCTGGAAATGTTCTATATTGCTATACAAACAAATTTTACGACCACTACTTTTATATGCAGTCCCTGTGTGGGGAAATTGTGCTAAGACCCATATACACAAGATACATTTATTTCAATCTAAAGTCCTCAGGACAATATCTAACGCCCCATGGTTTATACGTAATGCTGCACTGCACACGGACTTTCAGCTATCATCTATAACTGATTATATAAAGAAATTAACAATCAACTTCTTCAACCACTTACAGTCTGCTAGTAGCGCTAAATACTACAACCTAAGTGTCCCTCCTCCAATTCGCCGTCTCAAGCGTGGACGTCCACATGATCTCCTACGCTAATTGTCTTTTGTATTATTATTTTCTCATATTTATTAATTCTTAATTAAATCTTAATTGTACATACCTATTACTGTTGTAAATATATAGTTAGATCTAAGTTCATAAAACATTGTTAACTATAATTTATCAATTCTTACTGATTTGTAATTTTTTTTTATGTTAACCTTTTTCAAAATGTCAAATATTATATTCTTTTAGCCTTAAGTTTAGATGACCATTTGTCAGGAAAACTTTATAAATAAAAAAAAAAAAAAAAAAATTCTAAGCATGATGGCTGGTCTATTTGTTAGAGTTGTTTTGACAATCTTTTGACTGGCTGTTGAAAATGTTTGGTAAACTGTTGGCTGGCTGTTGTTTTGGCGAAGAAGACTGTTCTGCTGTCGGATGCTCTTGGGACTGCTGTTGCTTGAACTGATGACGATAAGCTGAGAAATTCTGTGTTTTATACCCGAAAATAACCCTCTCTTCTCTCATATCCTGTTTTCATATTATAATAGCATTGACATTTAGTAAATGCGAAAACATTTGGCTGGCCAGGTTATGTTAGCAACAATTTAAATTCATATAATGTAATGGGGTTTGGGGAATGGAATGTATGCCTTCTAATTTATTTTAAATCCTGTTTGTAATAATTTAAATTCATATAATGTATTATGCTGTTGTATATGAACATATTTCAACAGCTATCTAAGGTAAGATTATTATAGAAATTTATTCAAGGGGGTATTGACTTTGGTAAATGGTAAATGTTATAAACATTTGACTGGGCAGGTCATGTTAGCATCAATTTAAATTCATGTAATGTGATTTGCTGTTGTACCTGTATGTTCATGTTTTTAGCAGGTTTCTATAATGTAAGGTTATGGCACCAGGCCATTGCTTTGGCCATTTGTGTACTTAATTAAATGAAGTAGTGGTAAAAATCTGTGTATAAAAGACAGAGGGAATTCTCTAATATTCACCAGTCTTCAAGATTTCATCTCCAGGACAAGAAGCTCAGTTCAACAGAAATACTATTAAAAAAAAAAGATGTCGTACAGTACAATTGCTTCAACTGATTCAGAGGTTAGTAACTACTTAGTAAATATCTTATAGCCATAGCAAATTGGAGGCCAGTCGTAACACCACTCAACGCTATGGTTTTAATTCTTAAAATAATATTGAATAAAACTAACATAGTTTTTTTTAAAAAAAAAAAATAAAAAAAAAAATAAATATTTAGTTACTAAAGTATATTGGAAGTGAGTCGTGACATTACTCAACGCTTTTATAATTCTTGGAGCATAGAAAAATTATATAATGAAAAAAAACTGTAAAAAAATAATATACTATGTTTTATGATTCATAGAATGAACATTTCTGTGAATCAATTAATTTATATCAGACCGTCTATTTCAAAAACAAAACCTATATCAAAACGTCCTGCAGAAAACGCAAGTGTCAAAAAACCTATGAAAAAGAAGCATAATAAAATGGTAATATAAATAATATTTATACAGAGATAATATTAGCCAACGCTTGAGATCAGAAGATTTTGATGTCGAGGTTTTTAATTCGCTAACATTCAGACAAGGAGATGGCGTTGTGACAACAAAGACATCTTTTGAAGAAAAAGGAAAGGATCTTTGGTTGCTAACATCAAAAATGTGCTAGTAAAGGACAGGTAAATACGTTGGTTTAAATTTAAAACACTATTGCTGAATCTGTTTTTTTTACTGATTTTATTTACTTCTTTTGTTTTTAAATAAAAATAATTTGTTGTTATAGATGGAAGTTCAGTGAAGCTACTGTTAGATTGTACACAACCGATGAAACAAAAGATCAAACACTTCATACTAGTCTTAATGAAACAATGCAGACCATATTTGATAAATTACTAACCGATCCGAAGCGTCAAACTATTAAAAGCAAGATGGCTGTTTGATTATTATACGGAAAAATGAGTTTCATTTAATAAAACAAAATATTATTATACATGTATTTTTTTATTTGTTCAATACTCAAAGATCTTGGAAAACATAAACCTATAAACTATATAGTATACCTGAGAAAAAAAAAATGTCTAATTCTATCAATTCAATGCTATCAATTCTCTATTAAAATTTAATCTACTCATTCACTGAAAATATGTGATAAGAATAAAACATAATATTTGAAACTAAAACGTATTAAAACTATTCTTTATGATTAAAGGTGGCATGTAATTTAAGAAAAAAAATAGTAAGTTTATTATTGAATAAAAAAGTTTTATTTTTTAAAAAAAAAAACAATAATTAAACATATTTATATATTTTATATTAATAGATCTTGTAAAATCATATCGTACAATGTATCAAAATGAAATTGTAATATTTCATATAAAAACGATGTGTCATCGTTCTGTAGATGATTATAATAATTAAAATCATAGTTTTGAATATATTGGTTGGTAAATTCATTCCTTTGACAGGTGGACGGTAGACCACGGACATCATTTTTAATTAGGTCATATGCAGTGTTGAAAGTAATTTGGTAATTTGCTAAATGTTGCCACTTGGGCTTGCTACGATGTTATTTAATTAATATGTAGACTACAAGTTGTGATGACGCTCTCCTGGGATGGTTGACATTGGCAACTTAATGTGTACTGCCTTATATTCGACGGGGTAGGCAACTCAATGTTCACTGCCTTAGAGTGACCGGTAGGCAACCAGATACGATGACGACGACGATAAGAGGGGACCAAAGACTTAAAATTACTGGACCAAGGAAGTTAAATTTATGCACGGGAATGAGGAAGATGAGTTTAGGTAATATACAGGGGGGATGTCTTGGTGGTCGGAATCGGTCTGGTGCAATGACCACCAAGCTCACATAAATCGGCCGAATACTTAAAATCTACACTTAAACCTACGATGATGATGACGATGTGGGTGATGGCTGCAATGAATGACAGCCGACGGTGAATGAACTCGAAGACCCTGGCGGCCTCTCACATACCACGGAGGGTGCTGACGGTCTTACACAATCAATGATCTCGGCGATGGAAGTTGATGATGGCTTAGCTCGACTAACTGGAAGGGAACCCACTTTAGCTGTTTGGGTTTTCCCGCCAAAGAATTTGTTGATATGACTGACAGTTTTCACTAACATTGATTTGCCTGTACATTTTTTCCTCTCTGGTGTTCTCAACGTTTGTGTTAACTGTTTGTGAGGTGGTCACCGAGCATCATCTTGTCGCAGTGCGGGTTGTCCAAAATGTAACAAACGATACAATAGCAAATTACATCTTGAAGCCGAGGAAAGAGAAGAAGCATTTGCGAACATTCCATAAATTGATGAAGAAACTGGAAATGTTTCTGATACGCAGGAAAGCACAGTGGATAGCGATGATAGCCAAGTAGTATTTAAGGCACAAATAATCGAAAAGAGAAAAACCCTCTGTGAAGTAACAATGTTATCAACGGCTTTAGTTATCATTACCGATGTGCGTAATAAAGCAGTTATGGCAAGAGTTTTACTGGATTCTGGTCCTCAAGTCAATCTTATGACTACCAGACTGGCAATAAAACCAGGCTATCCAATAACTGAAACAGCTACAACGGTAATTGGAGTATCAGGTATGTCATATAAAGCAATTGGACAAGTCAGAGCTACTGTAAAATCGAGAATTAACGCATATTAGCCTATATTATTATGTGCTGTTTTTTCTTTTTTAATATCTGGTCACCATACCTATAATGCATCTTGATTCTTGACCCACTAAATTCAACAATTTTGAATTGAAGATCAGGAACCTATTGAAATACTAATGTACTCCTGAAATACACTGACACTTATTTTTTTTTTATCTACATTGTTACAAAATAATTACAAATTTACAAAGTTAAAACTATACCTGTCATAAAGGTCCCTGAAGTATTAGGCAAATTAACATTATCACAATTTAAAGAGATGTTAGATTCTATACCAGTACTGTTTGATGTTTGATCTGAAAAAAATTAAATTAAATTAATACAAGTGCATTTTGTTCAAAATATTGTTTTAATATAAGAACAAGATAAATTACCAATGAGGAAATGCTATGAAGTATTCGGAAAATTAATATTATCACAATTTAAAGAGATGTTAGATTCTATATCATTACTGTTTGATATTTGATCTGAAAAAAATTAAATTAAATTAATACAAGTACATTTTATTTAAAATATTGTTTTAATATAAGAACAAGATAAATTACCAATGAGGAAATGCTCTGGAGTAATAGGTAAATTAACATTAGCATAATTTAAAGAGATTCTAAAGCATTACTGTTTGATATTTGATCTGGAAAAAATTAAATTAAATTAATACAAGCATATTTTATTCAAAATATTGTTTTAATATAAGAACAAGATAAATTACCAATGAGGAAATGCTATGAAGTATTCGGAAAATTAACATTATCACAATTTAAAGAAATGTTAGATTCTAAATTATTACTGTTTGATATTTGATCTGAAAAAATTAAATTAAATTAATACAAGTACATTTTATTCAAAATATTGTTTTAATATAAGAACAAGATAAATTACCAATGAGGAAATGCTCTGGAGTACTAGGTAAATTAACATTAGCATAATTTAAAGAGATTCTAAAGCATTACTGTTTGATATTTTATCTGAAAAAAATTAAATTAAATTAATGCAAGTGCCTAAATGACTACATATTTTCATTCAAAATACTAAGCCTCAAAATTATATAAATTAAAAATGATCAATGCACTTACCTTCAGAACCTGGATATACAGTCATCAATTGACTATCTTTGCTACCAATCACCTGAGTAGGTGTACCTTTTAGAAAACATGAATAATCGATTACATTTTTCAGCACATTTTAAAAGGAAAAACGTGGATAAACGACACCAAATGACAAGTGAACAAATATCAAACACTAATGACTAATTTGTTTGGGTTTATTACAGATATTATTTATAAAAATAACAATGACCAAAGTAAAGGGACCATTAATACAAAATTAATATGTATTATCATTAATATTGATTATATTATTATAAATACTAGTATTAGACGTTATTAGTATTTATAATCAATGGTATATTGGTATTATTAGTTATTATTAGCCATTAGGCATTGCTATATTCGTCGCTACTCTGCAGTCCTACTACAGGGTACAGATAAACAACTTGCCGGTTCAACAGGCGGAAATGCATCAAATCTGGGTGTTTTATTATAAAAATAACCAGCCTATATCAATATAATATCGGTTTAATTTTATTTAATGTCTATATTTATGTACCAAATATTTTGTAATTTTATACTCAAAGATTTCTCATACGAGTATACGAAGTTGACCTAACCTTGTACGAGGCTATTACAATGTACTATTATTGCATTAATAATATTTGTAATACAATAATTGAATAGACACACATTTTTGACGCATTTAGCATTCAGTATTTACTATTACTAATAGTATGTAAATTAAATTAAATTAAAAAAAAAATCTAACAAAATGGTCAGGCCATCAGACCATAATATGGTCCAGGCCATCTGGAAAATTCTCATTTTTTCAGACCGGCCACTCCGTCCCTGCATGCTGAATGTGCTAGAGTGGAACAAGTTTGCCCAAAAAAAATTTAAATGTGATTTATGCACCTAACTTAAGTAACTATCTAGTCTTCATTAAGACTGTTTCTATATTATTATTTACTATTAATGTAAGATAAAACATGACAAAGTATGTCAATATTAAATTATAATAACCTACAAAGACTATATTACCTAAGATATTCTTATAAGATTTGTTATGTTATATTGTAATACGTCATTGTGATAAAACTAAGTTTATAATATCGTTAAGTATAATATTGAATATAAACTTTTATATATTTTTACTAATATTGAAATATGTGTCATTTTACTCAACCCTATGCTAACATAGTAAGGTAAAATTAAATTAAAAAAAAAAAATTAACATTTTTAAACTAATTTATCCGTTGCGTTGTCACTTGTCATTAGCTGCCGAGAGAGAGAGAGAGAGAGAAGAGAGAGAGAGAGAGAGAGAGAGAGAGAGAGAGAGTGTGAGTGAGGGGGGTGAGAGTGTGAGACTGTGAGCGTGTGACTTGTATTTTAGTATTTACATTACAATATTATATTATATACTGTTTCGGATTTTGGTATTTACTATTTCACGTCGTTGAGCATTCTCTAATTATTTTGTTTTATAGTTTTACAGTTTTACAACTTTGTCTGACGTTTTCTGTAGTAGTTAAGCTGTAAGTAGTTTTCAACTAATTCTCAACTATACATTACCTAAAATCAGGGGCGGAGTGGCCCACCGGGCAACCGGGACATTTCCCGGTAGTCTGGATTGCTTGTTCAAAATGTGGCCCATTGGTCATCGGCCATCATTCTATATTTCTATTATTCGATAATTTTGTGATGTGTTTAATTTTTGGTTATAAACTTATAAATGAATAAGTATAATATTTGAGTCTAAATTACTAAGGTTCAAGGTTCAACTAAATTAATATGGTTATTAATAACTTATTGTCATTCCATATTTTATTTTATTATTTTTGGTTCATTGCCGGATAGCATCCAGTACGGACGTCGTTTAGTGCGGTCCTACTCTATATGTAATCTCGGTATAAAGGTTATTATAATGTCTACGGAGTGTGCAAAGTGCAGTGAGATTTTTGCTCACAGTGAAGACTTGTTAGAATGTTGTAATTGCAAAAACAATTTACATTTTTATTGTGCTGGTGTCACTGAAAGTAGTTTTAAAAAGATGTCACAAAACACTAAAACTAGATTCTCCTGTCAGACTTGTCGAGTCCCAAGCCAAAAAACTGACAAAGTAATTTCAAAAAAATCGGAGGAAAGGATGGAAGAGCTTATTAAGTCAGTTTCTTTTATGAGTTCACAATTTGATGAATTCAACAAAAAACTGGACGCGGCTTTACTGGAAATGAATCAACTGCGAACAGAAAATAATAAATTAAAAATTGAAAATACTAGATTAGCAAACGATATACTAGATATAAAACAAAAACTTGATACATTTGAACAAACTAACATGGGTATCGGTATTGAAATAACGGGCATACCAAAAATGGAAAATGAAAATTGTATTAATACAGTTAAACAAATTGCTGAAAAACTAAATATTTCTATAACTGTAACAGAAGCTTCAAGATTAAACTCAACTAATAACAAACCGTCAATAATAATTGCAAAACTAGAAACTTCGGAAATGAGAAAAAACCTAATAAAAATAAATAAACTACAGAAACTAAATGCAAACATGCTATCAGAAAATTGGAATAAAGAAAATAAAATCTACATCAATGAACGTTTGACGAAAGAAAAACGTATACTTTACTCAAAAACAAGGGCTGCTGGTAAAGAACGCAACTACAAATTTATATGGATTTCAAATGCAGATATCTTAATAAGAAAGGATGAAAACTCTAAAATAACTCGAATAAGATCAATCAACGACATTGAACGCATGTAACTACTAACTTCAAAACCACGTAAGTCTAATACCTCTTCCAACTTTCCATTCTTACCTATGTTATATTTACAAACATTTCCTCAATACAATCGTATAGTATTCAAACATAAACCGCTAAATTATATTTTAATCTTACTAACGATGATATCATATTATAACATCCAATATTACTATTCTTTATTAGTTTTGATAAATATTGCCGATTATTTATATATTTGTTATGTACCTATTAATTTTAATTACTTTAATCTCATAAATTCTATCATTGTCAAAAACAAACTGAATCATTGTTATGTCATAGTTATTATTCTGTACATTTCTAATAGTAGCTATAAGTTCTTATCTAAAAATGCTGTGCTTAATTCGTTAATGAGAATCCTAATCTGTTGCAATATGATTTTAATAATATTATTGTGGCCTATTATGTTAATTCATAATTATACACCTCTCCGTATACCTTTATTCAAATGTCTACTTTAATGTTTTGTGAAAATTTAATATTACAAGATATAAATGAAATAAAAACAAACATATGTAATATCGATAAGTTAAACTCAATTATTAGCAATAATAACGTATGTAATATGATTGCAATTAACATTTGTAGCATTCAAAAGCATTTTGATGAATTGTGTATAATATTAGACAACACATCTATACAATTTGACATAATAATTTTGGTTGAAGCTTGGTTAGGAAGGGATAATATAATTAGTGAAAATTATCAATTACCAAACTATTCCGTATGCTACACTAAATTTAATAAAAACCAAAATGACGGTATTATGGTTTTTATAAAAAACCAATTAACTATGATCTCTACTTTAGAATTACAAACAAAATCGCAAACTGTACTGGAAATCCAAGTTAAAAAATGGTATACTAGTTTTTTAATTTACATAATATACAGATCTCCTAATAATGACGTAGAATTATTCTTAAATGAATTACAATACACCATTCTAGAAAAAGCCAAACAAATAAATGCTGACTTTAAGATATTGATAGGTGATATAAACTTAGATATACTACGTACTTCAACAATCTCAAATAAATACCTTGATCTCTTGGCTGAATTTGGATACTATAAATTGATTAATACTATCACTAGACAAGCTTCAAACTCATGCCTCGACCATATATTTATGAAAGTAACACAATTAAATATGTAAAACCAATAGTCAGTCAAATAACTATAACTGATCACTATCCAATACTTCTTAGTATTGGAAATCTTATAAGCAATAGAAAGAATACACCACACCCACTCACAATCACTAAAATAGACCATTATATGTTTTCTAATTTAATATTAAATCAATCATGGAATACTATATTAGCACATACTGATGTAAATTACGCTACTGAATGTTTTATTAATACATTAAATGACATAGTAAAATTGTCATCTGTTAGTTTTAAAATTTCTTCGAAATTAAAAAAACTTAAACCATGGGCGACCACGGAACTAATAAAAGCAATCAGAGATAGAGATCTTCTTCATCTTAAAGTAAAAAAACATAACGCAAATGATAAACTAAAAAATTATTATAAAAACTTCAGAAACAAAGTCACTCAATTAATTAGAAATGCCAAAAATAAATATTATAAATCAGAATTAGAAAAAGCAAATGGAAATCCAAAAATGAGTTGGAAATTAATTAATAAATTTATTGGTAGAGGTAATAAACAAAATATTATGAAAAATACAATACTACATGACGGTATTGAATATAACTTAAAGGAAAATAGTCAAATTATATCAAATAAATTTAATGACTTCTTCACAAATGTAGCATCAGAATTACTTACTAAATTAAAAAATCAACAAAATGAAATTCATAATTTAGACATTTTATCCGACGACCACATCCCAAGTAAACCGATAGTTAATCAATTTATTCTTACAAATGAACGTGAAATTATAAATCAAATCACAAAACTAAAAAATGACTCCTCACCTGGTCTAGATGGTATTACGGTCAATCTATTAAAAGAGAATAAATCTACATTAGCAAACCCATTAAAACATATTTTCAATCTTAGTTTATCTAATGCTATAGTACCCGATCTATTTAAATTGTCAATAATTACACCAGTATTCAAAAAGGGCGAAACTAATCTAATCAACAACTACCGACCAATCTCAATGATCTCAAATATTGCTAAAATATTGGAAAAAATTATTAAAGACAGACTAGTAACATTCCTAGAAACTAATAATATTATTCATAAATCCCAATACGGTTTTCAAAAAGGTAAAGGCACTGATCAAGCCATTGCAGAAGTCACACAATTCATTTACAAAACTTTAGACGAAAGCAAAAAAATGCGCTACAGTATATTTAGATCTTGCGAAAGCGTTTGATACTGTTGACCACAACATACTTTTACTCAAATTAAATAAACTAGGTTTACGAAATGAAGCTTTACAGCTATTTTCTTCATACCTAAGTAATAGAAAACAATGCGTTAAAATAAATGAATCTATTAGTTCATTGTGCCTTGTAAAATGTGGAGTTCCACAAGGAACAGTTGTTTCTCCCATACTTTTTAACATACAACTAAACGGTATTCACTCACTCCCTTTAAAAAGTCAGCTAGTATGTTATGCAGATGATACAGTTATGCTATGTTCGGGCGATTCCTGGGATGAAATATTAAATATAATACAATTAGATTTAAAATTAATAAAAAATTGGTTAACTAAAAATAATCTATTTTTAAATTTAGAAAAAACGTGTGTTGTCCCTCATGCATTAATAGATAGTATGTTACCCACCGAAACAAAGATAAAGGTTCAAAATATTCACTGTATACAAATTAACAACTGTTTATGTGAATCAATAAATATAGAATATAATTACAAATACCTAGGTATCGAAATTAGTAGTAATATGAGATGGAAGAACCATATAGATTTACTAACGAAAAAACTTCGAAAAATGATGTACATATTAAGAAATTTAAATAAAGTTCTAGAATTACCAAAACTTCGGCAGATCTATCTGGCATTGGTGGAATCAATAATTTCATATGGAATAATAGGCTGGGGTGGCGTTTTTGAAAATACATTATCTCAGCTTCAAATTTGTCAAAATCAAATCATTAGGTTACTGCTTAATAAAGAGCGTATGCATCCAACAAGAAATTTATATACAGAGTTAAATGTCCTCCCTGTTAGGAAACTATATTTTAAAATAACAGCAATTTTTTTAAAAAGTCATAATTTATTACAACCCATAATGCATGGTATCAACACAAGATACGCAAAAAACAATTTTTTAGTTAAAAAAACTAAAAAAACAACAACTAGTAGATATTTTGAAGTAATCGGTATAAATTTATGTAACAAAATACCATCCGAAATAATAACCCTTACAGTTAATTTATTTAAAAAAAGAATTTTGCAATGGATGTTGGAGTCTCATGACGAATTAATTATATAATCTGTTACAGTACTTTATAAATACAATATATTCAATTTTTATCTAATTTTAGTTTAAAAATAACAGATAGCTATATGATTATATATTTTTAAGAAAAAAAAAAAAAAAAAAAAAAAAAAAAAAAAAAAATATCTGTAATTTAAATGTAATGTTATCTTTGAACTCCTGGGCCCCCACACGAGTTCTCTCAGTGGGGCCCAGTATTCATATGTATGTATATATGTATGAAATTAAATTAAATAAAAATAAATAAAAAAAATATTGTCGTAAATCGACGTAATCACATTTAGTTTCAGTTTACTGATAATCGTTACAGTGGAGGCATAGAGTAAATATTACTTTATGAGTGGAGGTCGATGATACACCCGTTATGATTAAATTGATAATAGAATCATAACACGGGTATTATTAAATATAATTCTATAAATAACTTTTTTTTTATAATGTTTGGTTATCATATTTTGATTAGTTTTTCGATTTTAAACTTCCTTTTTTGGGTTTATATAATAATAATACATAATTACAGTATTACACAATTATTTATTTATATTATTTATACCATGGATAATATTTCAACGAAGAAAAAACGTAAAGGCGGCCAAGCAAGAGAAAAAGAAAAGATTAAAAAACTATTGTCTTTAATTGGTCAAAAGTGTGAAAAAATTAATTCATATTTTAAAGGTATGTTATTACGAGCTACAATAATCTTATAATTATAAATGTGTCATTTGCTATGTAAATATAATGCACAGTATTTAAATTTAACTTAATTTATACAATATGTAATTTAAGTTTAGTACCTACCTATAATAAAGTGAATTTCATTAGATTTACTTATATTTAATTTATATTTGTGTATGATAGTAAATACCATGTTAAAAATTAAACTTTATGTTTAATACTTGTATAGTTGTATTATTGCTGATATTTTTTTATTATTAAAACTATTTTTGAAAATGTATCAGTAAGCCAATAACATTGTTTTACATATTAAGGTGCTGACTACGAAAACACTTCAATACTGCAAAATGTTGAACATGAACAAGAAATTGATTTCAAACCTAGTACTTTTAGCAGTAACAGCAATACAAGTCTAGATTTAGATGTCAATGTCTAAAATAAAGGTAATACACAAATTTAAATTGTATGTTTAATACTTGTGTTATTGAAAGCTGAATCAGCAACACATTGACATTTATAAATAGGTATAACTTTTGTCGACTCTTAATTGCTTGTTTAAGCACTAAAGATTTAAATATTGCCAAGCAAGTTCTAAGTAGATTAATTTAATTTTTCTAAAAGAGTTATATTTTACTATTATTACTTAAATACTAAAACCAAATTGTTTGTTAAATAGTTGTTAAATTTGCAATCATAATGTATTTATAACATTGTATAATCTATTATTTTTGAAATTGGTTTATGTTGAACCAAATCAGTTAAATAAATAATAATATTAATATTGCTTATATGGCTAAAAATATTATACCAATTTTTTGCATTAAAATTTGATTACTTGTATTATTAATTTAGGTTTGAACAACGAAATTGAACCAAGTTCTACACTATGTGTTATAAACAAAAATAATAATGATATTGGAATTGGAATTCAATTTGAAGAGCAAGGATTTAAGAATTTTAAAAAACCAATTTCACTACACATTAATCATTTTTTTAGTGTACATCCTATTCAACCTTCAGACAATGCAACTATTCTTCCATTTGATTCTAAAAAAGTTTTTTTTTAAAATAATAATATGAATAGGATTTGGTGTACTTATGATGTTCAAGAAAATAAATTATACTGTTCAGTTTGTTTGGCATTCACTACTGAAATGAATACATTTACTACAGGTTTAAATGATTGGAGACATGTACATCAACGTATAAAAGAACATGAAAACAGTAAAAACCATAATTTTTGTTCAGAAGCTTACTTTTTACATTTTCAAAAAAAAGATATTGGAAACTTATTGTTCGTCAATCAAAATCGTTTACAAAGAGAAGAAGTAAAAAAAAGGCGTCAAGTACTTGACCGCATTATAAATGTAATAAAATTAATCGGAAAATGTGGTCTTAGTATAAGAGGAAAAGAAATGAAGCTGCTTATCTGCTGAATAACGAGTCTGTGGATCATGGTAATTTTCTTGAACTCATAATTTTGCTCAGCAAATATGATGTTGTCTTAAATGAACATTTAAATTCAGTTATAAAGAGTGAAAAATAACATAATTGTAATTCCAAAGGTCGTGGTAATTTAGTAATTTTCTTAGTCATTATACTACAGATAATATTATCAATATAATTTCTAATTTGATTAAATCAACAATATCAAAAAAAATAAAAGAAGCAAATATGTTCTCAGTGTTATTAGATACAACACAGGATATATCAGTCATGGATCAATGTTCCATCTTTATAAGATATGTAGTAGATGGAATGATATATGAAAGGTTAATATCTGTTAAATCATGCATTGATTCAACTGATAAAGGTATGATGAACCTTTTAAAGAAGGCAGTGGATACGGTTGGCTTAGATATTACACATTGCATTGGAAACGCAACAGATGGTGCTGCTAACATGAGAGGTGCATACAATGGATTTACTTCTTGGCTTAGTGAAGAAGCACAAGGTCAAGTACATGTTTGGTGCTACAGTCATGTACTTAATCTTGTTATTAGTGATGCAACCAAAAGCCCAATTATTGTAGCTAATTTTTTTTATTTAATTCATTCTTGTGCTGTTTTTTTTAAGGAATCTTATCAAAGAATGAATTTATGGAAAGAACTTAGTGAAAAAGATAATATTCACAAACGATTACAAGCAATATGTGAAACAAGGTGGACAGCTAAAGAAACAGCGATCAAGAGATTATTTGGTACATATAATAGTTTGAATGATAATGGTATGTTGAGTGACCTTTTACTTGTTTTAACGAAAATTATACAAAATTCAAATTTAAATCCAGATGTGAGGTCAAAAGCAAGTAATTTTATTTCATCTTTTATTAAATATGAAACTATTTTAGTTGCTCATAAAAATATGAAAATATTCCAAATCATTGGGCCATTATCAAGGTACTTACAATCAAATAAATTGGATCTTTTAAAATGTCAGCAAATGGTTACAAGTGCTTTAGAAAATCTTAAGGGAATTCAACGTAGTGTGGAAAATGTCAAAGAAGTTTGTAATACATTTATAACTAATACAAACTATGGCTATTAGTTATAAATTAAATGTCGAACAAATTCAATCAACATTTAAAGAAAAAAGAATGGCCAAAAAAAAGAAAACTTTTAACTATGAAAATGAAGAAGACCTTATTACAACTCCAGAAAAAAAGTTCACAATAGAAGTATTTAATACAGTATTGGACACAGTGGTTAACAGCATGAATACTAGGTTTGTAAAAAATAATAGCTTATATTTTGATCTTTCACTTTTATGTCCAAAAAATTTTCCTTTTAATAATCTTAAAGATATACCTGAAAGTGCATTTCTTACATTAGCCACTAAGTTAAAACCATTTATACCCTTTAAGGACAATAAAGAATGTACCAGATATAAGAAATAGACTCTCCGAAGAATTATGGAATTTCAGTAATTCATGGAAATATTTAAAAAATTCATTGGAAGAAGAATATGATAAAATTACATTAAATGAAACGATTGGTGAGGATCAAGATGAGGATGAAGAAAATTATGAGAACTTGTCGACACCTTGTAACTTGACATGCAAAAGTTGTTCGATTTGTTGTTATAGATTGTTAGTTAAATACAACTTATTTTCTAGTGCATATAGTTTATTAATTTTAGCATATAAATATCTATTGACTTTGCCGGTTACTCAAGTCTCTTGTGAAAGGTCTTTTTCTACTCTTAAATACCTAAAAAATAGACTAAGAAATTCAATGGCAAATGAAAAGTTAGAATCATTTATGTTGATGTCCATTGAAAAATCAATTCTAATGGAATTAGATAACGATACTATTATAAATGAGCTGGGTACTAAAAGTGATCTTTTAAGCAAACTATTATTGTAATTTTATTAATTATTATTATTTGTTCAACATGATGTATGTAATTGATTGTTGTTTTGTTTTATACTAAAGGACATTATAAATTGTAAATTTTGCTAAACATTTGTAAAATACCTATTTGTTATTTTTTTGATATCTTAAATCTTATACCGTTTAATTTGTAGATTATTTACAGCTAAAATCAAATAAAACAACTTTTAGTTAAAAAATTCCAAAATATCGGCGGTAAAAATATTCATTATTATCAAAACAAGGAGCATTTTCATCAATATTTTCAAACTCTTTATGGTTTTGAATATGTAAAAATTGTTCATTCAACTCAGTCAACTCAGGTTGAGGACTAATAAAATTAGAAAATCCACAATGAGCGAAACAATTCATTACAGTTGTTTTATTTATTTTTTGTTTAATTTATCTTAATAATTAAAAATAAAATATTTTTTATTAATTACATTTAAGAACTACTATTTTTATTAATAGGTTATTTAAAAAAAAAAACAATTATTCACAATGTTGAAAAAAATTATGAATAAAAACTTATAATTTAAATAACATTAAACAATTTAATTATGAATATAAGGATTTTGTATAAATTATTATTAAATATTATATTTTTATTAATTATAAATATACCCACATATTCATATTTTTTTCAACATATTTTTGGTTAGTTTTCGAGTCATTTTTATTTATTATTTCTAAACATTTTTTTGTATTTTTTATTAATATACGTGTTTTATAAATTAGTTTTATTAATTTACTGTTTTTATTTATAATGTTAATAGTCTTATTAATAATTTGTAACATTATTCAATAGTTTTTTTTTATTTTAGTTTAATTCATTATATATATTCATAATTCATTATACATAGTTTAATTCATAGATGACGTAAAATATTTTTATAAATTTTTATAAATTTAACAAAAGTTTTTTTTATAATGATTTTTACTTTATGTAAATTTTAATAACTTAATTGTGATTTTAATTTAAAATGTTTTTTTTATTAATTTTATTTATTTTAATCGCAATTGTAAATTAATTTTTATTACTTTTTGACATACATATTTTTAGAAACTAGGAAACACGGAAATTTAAATATTGTTTTTTAGTATTTGAATCGCTTGATATTGACGATACTTTGGTGCATAGATTGGACAAAGCTAGAGAGGATAGAACTAATAAAACTTGTTGAAAAATTGGCACTAGTTTGAATAATTATTATGAATGAGGTGGGCTATAACTTCATGACCAAATTAGCCAATATTTTATGAATAACGAATTTTCGTGGAGACATTCATTCAAACAATACATAATATGTTATGCGGTATTTAAGTATTATAATTTATAATATTCCAACCTACCTGTAATTTTAGTTTTTTTCATATGGCGTTGAGGTAGGCCCGAAGGCCTAACTAAGTTCTGACGCCATGGACTTATGCATAAGTATAATACATTTTGAATTATAAATAATAATTGTTATTTTTTGTTTAAATAATTTTCAAAGTTGTCAACATTTAAACATGATAACGTTAGTAAATTTTTATAATATAAAAACAGTAAAAATTTAGTAAAAATTTATTTTTTGGGGCTTCAAATTGTTGCAAATATTTTTAAAAAACTTAACACTAGTTTGAATTAGATTAAATAATTCGGAGTGAGAATCATAGACTTGTAGATATGTGGGCAGCATCAATTTAATAACAATAAGAGAAAATTAGTTTTCACTTGATGGAGGTTAAGAAGAAAATTTCATAATGTGGTTTTGCAATTTGTCACAAAATATTGACACTGGTTAATTCAATAGCTGAAAAAGGTTGATGCTGTGAGCAAGTATTGCACACCTAGGAAATCATATTTTCTGGCGTAAGAGTGGTTTTGCAAACTAGTGTAAATCAATAAATATTGACACCGAAACCAAATTTGCAATTAATTTGCAAAATATTGACACCAGTTTGCTGAATATAGGCGATACCTTGGCACGTACATCGGGAAATCATATATTCCGGAGTATGGGTGTTGTTGCAAACCGGTCTAAATCAAATAAAACATATTATTCATACCAAAACCAAATTTGCAATTATTTGCAATTAATTTGCAAAATATTGGCACCAGTTTGGAGTCGATTGGACAAGTTGGTGGGGCTGACTAAATTTGGCAAAAAATTCGCCAAAATTACAATTTTTATTTGCAAATTCTAAAAATCAATTTGCAATTATTTGCAATTAATTTGCAAAATATTGACACGAGTTTGAAGTCTATCGGAAGAGTTGGTGGGGCTGAGTGAATTTAGCCCCAACAAACGAAAATTTCTTTTTGCGGCGTCCGTATCAATTTGCAAATTGCGAAATCCAATTTGCAATTATTTGCAATTAATTCGCAAAATATTGACACCGGTTTGGAGTCGATTGGACGAGTTGGTGGGGCTAACTTCAGAAACGTGATGTAGGCCCTATAAGACTTCAACAATTACAGTGTTTACTCTCTCCGAAATCAAGAGGGACTAAGGTAGGGAGTACTCGTACTGACATAAATGATTACGGAAAATCTTTATATATAAATCAATATGAACTCGGGTATAACCACAGATTTATATAATAATTATAAATGCATTTACCGCCCCTACCCGCCACTGAAACCAGTAATCGGTCGGCGTTATCGCCTAACGGTCGCAATGTCACGTGATTCCTTGCATTCATGGTGCCACGGAGGGTGGTGGATCTGTCCAACACAACGGTCATCAGTCGTTCACCGTCGACATTTTCTATTTTCTACAGCCGCCGCGCGCCGCCGTCACTCGTTAGTTCGTTACTCTATGATCATTTAATAAATAATTCTATGGCAAACGGTTATTTATGCAATTTGTTTAATGGTTTCCAAGTTTGTTGTATATTGTTGAGTGTTGACTGTTTTCGTCTTGTCGATTTACGTTTTAATTTGTATTCTGTAAAAGAGTAATCTGTTGTTACTTGTTTTACGAGGTTTATGATTTGGTGCATTTTTCATCTATAATTTGGTGTCGGAGTTGGTGAATTATATAAATCTGGTAAGTACCTACCTATTTTATATTATAGTAATTTTTTACTTTATTTCTTTAGATATGAAAAAACACTATGACTCGTCAACCTAAATAGATAATAAACATATTATGTACCTAATTATTATTAATTATATCTCAAGTATTTAATATTTAATTAATTAGTTACATATCTGTTTTATTTCGAGTTTTATCTAGTAGGTACCTACTTTCATAACTTGTTAGGTGATGTTGTAAAACGTCATTAAACCAAGACAAACTGAAAAGTTTTATTTTGTTAGGTAGGTATGTTTGTTGTTAAATAATAAATTGGCATAATATACATCAGTCCATCTGATTTGTGTTATGAATTATGATTAACATTATGGCTGGCATAATTGTTAAACACTTAGATACTTATTGTACTTTGTATAGTGTATATTATATTGTATTATTAAATAACCACGTATATGACATCTGTATGCAACAAATTATTCTATAATGGTTTTAAAATATTTTTATATTTTTCTGTTATGGTAAATTAAGAAATTGTCATGCAATTTGTCAAGGGAGTATTTACTACTATTTTTATTTATATTAGGTAATCTTATTTTTTATTTTATTAATTTTTAGTTACAATACATAGGTAAATACAATCCCTTATTATTTGTCATTTATACTCACTTATTCTAATATTATAACTATACATTTCTTGTATTATTAATACCAAATACTATATACTTATATGAAATATACTAGCGTCTAGCTGCTACTAGTATTTAGTACTGAACTATGACGGCTCAGATATCTTATCTTTATTATTATAAAATATAATTTATATGTTGTATTATAGTGGGACACTAGATTACTAGAAGTGTGTGGACAAGTTAATATTACTCGTATATAGGTAATCAGTTCTCGTTCGTGTATTGAGAGAATACACCGTGTGCGAATTTTACGTTATTATATTAATTTTTATTTGAAATGTCACATGCAAAAAAACAAAAATTACAGGATGTTCGAAATTTTTTACCATCATGGACAATTTAATATGGCTTTATTAAATATGGAGATAAAAGTCGATGCGGTCTGTGCTTTGAAGTTATTGTATCTCGGACATCTTCTATCAAACGAAATTTTGAAAAAAACCACAAAGAAATTTCAGAGTTAAATATTACAGAAAGGAAAGAAGTTATTTCTCAACGCTTGAAGGTAATTGAAAACCAATCTAATTTGTTATGTAAATTCGTAAAAACTTCTAATAATGTCACTGAAGCAAGTTTTGAAATTTCTCATTTAATTGCCAAACACAAAACCATTTTGTGAGGGCGAGTTTTTAGAAACGGTCATGTTAAAAGCTGCTCCTAGTTTATTCCAAGATTTCAATAATAAAGATAAAATACCTCAGAGTATTCAAGAATTACAACTAAGTAGAAATACTGTTAAAGAAAGAATTTTAAAAATGACCGTCAATATTTCTGATCAACTTCAGTCTGATATTAATAGTTGTGATTTCTTCTCGATTTGTTTGGACGAAACAACAGATATAAAGTCATCTGCTAGATTAGCAATTTTCACACGTTTTTCAAACGGGAATGAAATGCGTGAGGAAGTTTTAAAATTAGCTAATATACCAGAAAGAACAAGAGGTACAGATGTTTGTGATATTGTTATCAATGAATTAAAAAAACTCAACATAAATTTAAAAAAAATTATTTCCGTTACGACGGATGGAGCACCCAATATGACTGGAGCATCAATAGGTTTTGTTAAGTTATTTGAAAAGCATGTTGGACATCCAATAATTGGATTTCACTGCATCATACACCAGCAAATGTTGTGTTCCAAAGTCGGCACAAGTGATTTAAAAGAATTGTCAGAACAAGTTAATAAAATTATTAATTTTATAGTTGTTCGTGATATGCATAAAAGACAATTTAAAAAAATGTTAAATGATGTTAACTGTGAATATGATACTCTTTTATTGTGCAATAATGTACGCTGGCTAAGCCGGGCTATATCATTAGAACGATTTGTAAATTGTTTGGACGAAATTCGCCTATTTTTACATGATAATAAGACTGAATTTAAAGAACTTTATAATACAGAGTGGCTAGCAAAATTGATGTTTTTCACAGATCTAACATTACATTTGAACATTTTGAATATAAAGTTACCAGGACGCGGGAAAACAATTGAAGTCATGTTTGGATTAATAAAAGGTATTGAAATTAAAATAGATATGTTTATTAACGATGTCAAATCTGGAAAATTTCTATACTTCCAAAAAGTGAGAAAAATGTTAGGTGAAGTGGGCATTTTTGAACAAACCAATTGGGATTTTACCAATGAATTTTCAAATATTGTTGATTTGATTAAAATACAGTTTTCACAAAGGTTTCATGATTTTAAAAAAATTGAAAAATTAATAAAAGTTATTAATTATCCCGATTTATTCGATTTGCAAGATTTTAATGATTACTATCTTAATTGGATGGAATTAGAAAATTTAGAAATGCAGTTAATCGATTTGCAAACTAACCCAATTTGGACAAATAAATTTGTGAATATGCGAGAGCGTATCGAAGAATTGGAACGTCATCGAATACATAACGAAGAAACAGATTGCGGCGTTGACAACATAATATTAGAAGTATGGAATAATATTCCAGAAAATTTTTCTTCTGTTAAAAAATTAGCAATTTCATTGTTAACAATTTTTTCTTCAACATATGCTTGCGAAAGTCTCTTTTCGGTATTAAATCATACACACTCAAAGGCTAGAAACAGATTAACGGAGGAAGATTCGGCAGCATGTATTGCCTTGTTGACTTGCAATCAACATCATATCAATCAGATATAAAAAAACCTTTCAACCAATATGAAGCGAAAGATTTCTAACAAACAATAATAATTTAATATTTTTTTCACATAATTTCCATTTTTACATAATTTTCTATATTATAATCATTAATTTTTCATTTATATTTTGTATTTGTATTTTGCTGTGTTAATAAAAATAATTATGGCATGGCTGAAATTTTTTTTTGAATTATGTCATAAATTGGTACGTAGAAAAAATCCTATTTGCCATCCCTGGTCTAGCAGTTGACCACATTATTCCATATAAGCACTAATAGTTAATAGTTTTGTCAGTTTGTTTTGGATAACTTGAATAAATAAAAACAAATAAGTTATAATTTTTATAAATTGCCATATAGTACCTAAATAATAACTAGTATTAGGTACCTATGAATGGTTTTAATATTAAATGAAGAAGTAAACTAAATATTTTATTGTTCATAATTTAATATAAATTACATTGTAAAATTTTATTAAAACAATCTAGGTAGTAATCCTTGGGTAGATGTAAATTTTTTTATTATGAAAAATAAAAATATTAATCATTAAATTTTTTCATTTACAATTTACTTTTCATCACAAGTAGGTAAAAGTTTTAATATAAAATATAATAATTATTTATTTAGTGTAAGATGATACGAAGTTACCGTTCGAAGCGTAGAAAAATTCAGAAGAACTAGAATTTCTTAACAATCGACCAAGTATTTTACAATCAGCTAAACCATCAAATATATCGGTTTTTTATACAAATTATGAATTTATAAAAAATTCAACTCTACCATCTTCCACTATAGAAAAATTAAATGTTTTGGACTCAGATAAAAACTGTACTTTTGACATACAAGATTCACAAGAGGATCAACAAAAAAACAATATTTTAATTGAAAATCCAATTTCAAACCAATATGTTGATTCTATCTATAATTTTAATAACAATTTTGGATCCAGCCCATCTACAAATAATTTTGCAAATGAAATTGAATTCTTAAAATTAAACTTAGCAAACTGGGCAATTGAACATAATGTTGCACAAAATATGGTGAATGATCTTTTATCAATTCTTAAACAACAGATGTTTTGCAGAAATCCCACTTGATTGTAGAACATTGTAAGGTTCTACTTCATCAAAAACAAAAAATATTAAAAATGTTAATCCAGGTATATATTACCACTGTGGCTTAAGAGATGGAATTGAAAATATTTTAAAGCGTGTCAGCATGAAGGGTAAAATTAAAATAGTTTCTGGATAGATGGCTTACCATTAACAAAAAGTAGTTCGTCAATTTTTGCCCATTTTAGCATACCTAGATCCATTCAAAGAATATATATTTTTAATTGGTCTTTATCATGGACTTAAAAAGCCAGCCGATAGCAATGACTTTTTAAAAGATTTTATAGATGAAGCAGAAGATTTAGTTAGAAATGGTATTTATTCTGATAATATAAAAAGAACAGTTTCTATAAATGCAATTTGTGCAGATGCTCCAGCAAAGTCTTTCATTATGAAAATTAAAGGGAATACTAGTTATTTTTCATGCACCAGGTGTTTAGCAGAGGGTGAACATGTTGGAACTACTATTTTCCCATTTGAAAATAGTAACTGTAGAAAAAGAACACATGAAGATTATGTTAATAAAAGTCAAGAAGAACATCATGTGGGTGATACATTATCTGAGTTAATACGTATTCCAGGTTTTGACATGGTGAAGTAATTTTCCTTAGATTATATGCACCTGGTGGCATTAGGAGTCATGAGAAAACTTATTCATTTTTGTTACACAAACGTCCCTTGACTGTACGTCTATTAAGTTGGAAAATCCAAAAAGTTACTAAAAATTTAATGTTTCTAAATCTGCAATACCTAATGATTTTGTTCGAAAACCAAGACCAATTCAAGATGTTAGTCATTGGAAAGCTACTGAGTTATGTCAGTTTTTACTTAATACCGGACCACTTGTTTTAAAAAATGTACTAAATGATGAAGGGTATAATAATTTTATGGTTTTGCATATTGCTATGACTATTTTATTGACTCCAAATATTAATGACAAATTATTGAACTATTCAGATATACTTTTAAAACATTTTGTTAAAAACTTTGAAGAAATTTATGGTACAAAATACATTTCTCATAATGTTCATGGTTTGCTACACATGTCCAAAGATTATAAACGCTTTGGTCCTCTTGATTTTTGTTGTTGTTTTCCATTTGAAAATCATATGAAAATTTAAAAAAAAAATGGTTAGGAAACATCACAAGCCACTTGAGCAGGTTGTTCGGCGATATGAAGAACAAATGAAAAATCTTATAGTAGAATCTACAAGTGTTCAAAATTATAGAAACTTAGTTTTTAATTATGGGCATAATAATGGACCTTTACTAGAAACTGCATCTGCATGTGGCCCTCAATATTTGAAAATAACATTAATTACTAAAATTATGATTAATATACGAAATTCATCTGACAAATATATATTGACCAAGGCTGTGTAAGTAGTTAAAATAATTAATATTGCGCATTGTTCTTTAACTAAAAAATTTATTATAATTGGGTATTATTATAAAAACATAGAATCATTCTATGACAAACCAATTAAGTCAGCAAAATTAGATATTTACATTGTGAGCAGTCTATCTAATGTTTTAAAATGTTGGAAAATAACAGATATTCTTAAAAAAATTATGTTATTTTCTTTTGATAACCAGCAAGTTGCATTTTCAATATTACATTCAGAATGTTGAACTAAATGTATTTTGTATATAATTGTATATATAAATTGTACCTAAATAATTCTTAAAGCATTAAAAATAGACTAAGGTACATGCATAATTATTATTAGTATTTAAAACGTACAACAACATCTATTTTGTAGTTGTATACTTTCTATAGCAACTATTTAAGTACCTATTTTTTAATTTTTAGAAGAATGTGGTTGATTGTTCATTTTACCCAGGATAATTCGGTGTCAGCTGTTCCAAAATTATGGTGGAAAAATGGTTACTGCGCTTGGGCAAAAAACGTTTTTAAAAATAAGAATAAATTGATCGGAACAAAACATAAACCAAATAAAATTGACTTTGAATATTTTAAAGCAAGATTGATGACAGAAAATCCTATAGGCAATTATAAAATTGTATTAAAAGTCACAATTATAAAATAATGTTAAATTAAATTTGTCTATTCCTCTAATGTCTTATAATTTAGTAGGTTTAAGAATTTAAGTCCAACGACTGCTCAGTTATTGTTACATTATTACTAAGAATTAAAGTTACCATTTTAGTATTGAGTTATATGCACTGTATTCATGCTCATGCGTTTAGGGTTTGGTTGTTTATCATCTTTAATTAATTAAAATTCATTTTAAAATATTATAATTAGTTAAATTATTGTATTGAATTGGTGCTCCCCAGGTTGAATTTATTTATTGGTTCATTTTAATATTGGGTATAAGCTTGAGGTTCTTGCTTACTAGTTGTTGGTCTTGTTAACACCTATCTTAGTAATTGATTGGAGCGTTTATTATTAGTATTATTTTTGCTGTTGGCAGTTGAGCCTTAACAGTAGCACCTTCAGTGCACCTAGTTATTATATTTTTTATATACTTGTATAGTATAGGATTTAAGTGTGCGTCGTGGGTCGTGCCATTGCTCAGGTACTGTATTATTACTTTATATATTATTATTTTATTTTATTTAGGGTTGTTCAACTGAAGTATTAGGGTTATATATTACATATTTGTTTATTTATCTAGATCATATTAATATCTTATAATTAATTTAATTATTATAGCTAGTATTGTGTTGTTCTGGGGTTTGATTAAATTATAATAGTAGGTGCTTTCTGAGTATTTTAATTTGTCTGAACTGTTATTGGTTGTTATATTGAGTGTGGTCTAGTGTTTATTTAGTTACTTGTCTAGTTATTGCTTACATCAACGTTCATATTACATTGTTATCAGTCAATTTGTTTATTGTTGATTGACGTTGCTCATCCTCTGTTCGGTTATTCTATTTTACCAGGTCTGTAGTTGGTGTAAGTTGATGGTTGCATAGGTGTTGCCTATATAAATCATCTCGTCTGACTTTTAAGTAACTAATTGGTTTGTTACTGTTTGATCATTATAATTTGGCATCGTTGCTCAACGTTTTGCATCTTGTGACTTCATACGAATTATTTGAATTCGTTTAGCTTGCTCGTGTTTTCACATTTGATCTGCTCTGATTGATTATTATGGTTAGGCTTTTCTGTACAGACTAGTGTGTTAATAACATGGGTGACGTAGAACGCGGTGCTCGAGCCAAGGATCGGTCGATACTGCGTCGAGATAGTGTAGTGGCTAGGACCGCCATGTTCATCAATTGGCTACCAGATTAGCAACTGACCAGGCTGTTAGACCTCAATTAGCCGTGGCTATTCAAGATCTGAATGCATTGTGGGTCAGCTTTGAGATAGAAAATAATGGTTTTTTGTCAATTTTATCTGAGTTGGATTTGTTGACCGAGTTTCCGGTAGGCTTGGAGGTTGAGGTCCGGTCGTTACTAGTGGAAGCTAAGGCCTTGTGGAATGACTCACAACCCTCGCCGGGGGTGAGCATTGGTACCCTTCAGCGAGTGGCGTATGAGACTAGCGGAGAAAATTCAAGTTCTTCTGTTGGGTCATCAAAAGATTGTCCAATGCCGTATGCACCTTTGCCCTTGGCACCCATGAGGCTACCTGAGATACCCCTACCATACGAGTATTTCGATGGTGAATGTCATAACTGGCTAGCGTTTAGGGATTTGTTCAGCAATCTGGTTGCCAATAATGATAAGATTCCTAATTTTACTAAATGTTGTTATCTGGTAGTGTGCCTTCACCCCGATCCTCAAGAAGTGATCAAAGGGTTCTCGATATCGAATGAGTCTTTCACTCTTGCCTGGGATGCGCTGATCGAGTGCTATGACAAACCGCGTAGATTGGCGTCGTCAATAATTGACAAGTTGATAACCGCTCCGGTCGCAAGTTCCTAGAATCACGCTGCTCTGCAGAGGTTCCTATCGGTTTTCGATGAAAATATTGCAATCTTGGAATCGCTTCAGTTTCCGGATTTAGCGTCGTTCTTGTTATTCTCGTTGGCTGCTCGGTGCTTACCTACGTTCTCTAGGCGTCAGTTCGAGTCTGAGAATTCCGAGGAGTACCCATCGATCCAGAGTGTAATCAAGTTCGTCAAGACAAGGATCCATGTTATCGAAAATGCTGGTGTTCAGCCGTCAGGAAGCTCGTCCAAGCCGGCCGGCGTCAAGAAACCTGCCTTTCGACGAGATGCGAAGACAACCTTAGTAGCTGCTAAACCGATCTTGTCCAAGCTGTCCCAAGCAAGTTCGGAACCCTCGAAGTGCATCTTGTTGTCTGGTGCTCACCAGTTAGCCCTCTGTTCGAAATTTAAGGCCTTTTCTATCGATGATCGATATAAGCTCGTATGCACTCATCGCCTGTGCATGGTTTGTTTCAGGAAAGGTCATATGTCGTTTAAGTGTCTTTCTTCATGTGCCATATGCAAGCGTCGTCATCACGCATTACTACATCGCGACTCGAATTCGAAGACGGTCAGTCCACCAGCTGCCATTCTAGGTAGACAACAATCTCCAACGGTGTTACTAGGGACAGCTCTGATCCAAGTTCAAGACACGGTGGGGAATCCCCGCACTATACGCGCGCTGATTGATTCGGCTTCGCAGATAAGTGCGATAACATTAAACTGTTGTGTCCGTTTTGGACTGAAACCCTCGCGTTGGACAGTGCCGGTGACAGGACTGTCTGGTCGAAAGGTACCGGATGTACATGGCGTTGTTCAGCTAACGATCCAGCCGCGAGATCTCCCTACGCCGTCAATCAGTGTTAGGCCTTGGGTGCTGTCGTCGATCACAAGCGACATGCCAGCTCGGCAATTACCATCTCAAGTCCGGGCCAGGTGTAGCCACTTGACTCTAGCAGATCCAAGTTTCGACAAACCAGCGCCAGTCGATATGCTCATCGGCGCCGACATCTTTCCACAAGTCTGGAAAGACAAAAGCAGTTCGCTGGGTCCAGGGTTCCCATCGGTGTACAGCTCGGTCTTCGGTTGGGTCCTGGTTGGCCCGGTACAGGAACATCCAGACATTGGTGCTCAGTCTATGTTGGTGTCCTTGGTATCTTCCATGGAGACACTCATAGAAAGGTTCTGGTCGGTAGAGGAACCGGAAGCTGCTCCGCAGTTCACAGAAGATGGTCTGTGCGAAGAGTTGTTCAACTCGGAAGTCAGCAGGGATTCGCAGAGTCGGTTCTCTGTTCCCCTACCTTTTCGTTCAGGTCAACCGGTGAAGTCCTTCCCTGGTTCCCGGCAGGTTGCCCTTAATCGTTTTCTGCATCTAGAGCTGAAGGTCCCGGACAGTATTATATTCCTCATCATGCGATCCAGAAGGTTGAAGGAGAAGATATCAAGCTGCGAGTGGTGTTCGACGCATCGGCGAAGTGTCATTCCGGGATATCCCTCAATCAGTGCCTGCTAGTTGGTCCTAAGCTGCAACAAGATATTGTGGATGTTCTGGTTGGGTTCAGGGTGCAGAAGGTGGCGTTCACAACGGACATCTGTAAGATGTATCGCCAGATCGAGGTATTGCCGCAATACAGAGGATATCAGTACATCCTGTGGCGGGGATCACCTCAAGCAGCTGTGAAGGAGTATGCTTTGAATACCGTTACGTATGGGGTAAATAGTGCTCCCTATTTAGCCCTGCGGGTTCTCCGTTATATCACTGACACTGAATGCGCAGATCAGCCAGACGTGAAGGGAGCGTTGTATAACCAAACATATATGGATGACATATGTGTTGGTGCAGAGTCATTGGAAGCTGCCAAAATTCTGCAGTCCAATTTAATTAAGGTTCTTGCCAGATCCGGCCTCCAGTTAAGGAAGTGGGCTAGCAACATCTCAGAGCTCTTGGATCATCTGAATCCAGAAGATCGTTTGGGAAGTCCATTGACATTTGAGTTGAATAATGCGACGCATGTGTTGGGCATGTTGTGGAACCATGATATGGACTATTTTTCCTTTACCGTCAACAACTTTAGATTGATTCTCACAAAACGAGGTGTGCTGTCTATGATCGCCAGGATTTTTGATCCGCTAGGTATGCTGTCACCAACGGTATTCTATGCAAAGACGATCATGCAACGTCTGTGGCTCACGCAGGTTGATTGGGACACTTAAATTCCATCGGATATTGCGGATAAATGGTGCAACTTTTACCATTCATTGGGCTGGCTGGTGGAAATCAAGATTCCACGCTACATCAGTTGCTCCACCGGTTGTAGCTATGTGCTTTGCGGTTTCTGTGATACCTCAGAGAAGGGATATGCGGCTGTAGTGTATCTCCACGTGACTGATCCGTCCGGAACTACGGACACATACCTCCAGGGTGCCAAAACCTAGCTGGCACCAATGAAGACCTTGACGATATCGTGACTGGAGTTGAGTGGTGCATTGCTCCTTGCATCATGGTTAACCAGGCTTAAGCGCATTCTAGAGTTCCAGTTGGGAATCTCGGACGTGTTTGCATGGTCCGACTCGTCCATCGTGTTATCTTGGTTGAACAGCCCGCTGCATCGTTTAAGACATTCGTGTCAAACAGAATACATCAGATTCAGTCTACAGTACCCGGTTGCCACTGGCAACATGTTCGATCGAAAGATAATCCGGCCGACTGCGCGTCTCGAGGTATTCGTCCTGACGAGCTTACGCGATGCAACCTCTATTGGCGAGGCCCGACCTTTTTACAATCTCCAGTCGAAGCCTGGTCTAAGAATATCCCGCACTTAAAGTTGGAAGAGTTGCCGGAATTTAAACCAGTGTGTCTTTTGACCCGAGAAGAACCTCCACGCGAATGGTTCACTCGGTTTTCCTCCTTCCATCAGATGATCTGCGTAGTAGCTCAGGTGCGTCGGTTCATTATGTTGTGTCGAGGAAAAAGGGCTGAGTTAGGTTTTTTGAAACAGGCTGAATTTGATGAGGCTGTACACACGATCGTAAGGTGTGCTCAGGAATGCTATTTAAACCAGCTAGTAGGTTGTCTGCGTCGGGGGAGCCCGGTTCAGTCCAAGACGCTAGCTCGTCTTTGCCCGTTCTTGGATCTAGACGGCATAGTTCGCGTTGGCAGGCGTATGCAGAATTCGAATTGGTCAGAAGGTCAAAAACATCCTATGTTGATTCCGAAGGAGTCGTATTTAGTTGTTCTGATCACTCGTCTTTGGCATCCTTATGCATGTCACGCTCGACCGTGGTTGCTCATCGCTCTGGTTCAACAGCGATTTTGGATTATTGGCATTCGCCTGATAGCTCATCGGGTAATCCGCAAGTGTGTGATATGTGTGAAAATATCGGCTGATAATCCTTAGCCCATCATGGCTGCTCTGCCGGGGTTTAGAGTTCGGGAAGCTCATCCGTTCTCGTCAGTTGGTATTGATTATGCAGGCCCATTGCAAATGAAGGAGCTCAGCCTGCGAAAGGCTCGTATCGTGAAGGTCTACATTGCTGTATTTGTTTGTATGATTACCAAAGCGGTGCATTTAGAACCAGTGTCTGCCCTCTCGACTGAGGCCTTTTTGTTAACGTTGGATAGATTCGTGGCTCGACGGGGTCTACCGTCTTCGATCTATTCGGACTGTGGCACCAACTTTGTCGGTGCGGCGATGCAGCTGCGACAATTGGTCAATCATCCGGATAGTAGAGATCAGATATCGGGTCATATTGCGTGCGAATGGCATTTTAATCCTCCGGTTGCTCCCCATTTTGGAGGAATTTGGGAAGCCGCCGTAAAGTCTGCTAAGTCTTTACTTCTTCGGGCTATGAATTCCCAAATTTGGATGTTAGAGGAGTTCACAACGGTTAGGTAAAAGCTGCCATGAATTCGCGTCCTCTAGTGCCGGCATCTTCTGACCCCAATGACTTAGAGTGCTTATCGCCCAGTCATTTCTTAATCGGTCGTCCTCTGATGTCCACTCCAGAACCTGATATTAACAGCGCGCCCATGGGACTGCAGAACTGCTGGAAGCTCCTCTAGCAGTGTTTCCAGTTCTTTTGGCGACGTTGGTCTCAGGAATATTTGAACACCCTCCAAGCTCGAGGTAGGTGGACGAAGACTGAGACGAACCTCGAAGTTGGTACTATGGTTATCATTAAGGTAAAAGATGCGCCTCCGCTTTCGTGGCCACTAGGTAGAATTATCGAGGTGTATCCAGGAACCGATAAGGTCAATATCTGATGCCTTATTCTGACCATCATCATCATATTTTGGTGCAATAAAATAATTTAGAAGTGTCTCTAGAAGGATACAACTCGGGAGAGCTTACCAGTCTTAAAAATCGGTAGACTTTACCATACAATCCACTGCCATACCATACCACCGACCGAAACGACATAATTGCGAACAAATGTTTCTAAATATATAAATAATACTTCGATAATGTGGTAATAATTATATTAAAATATTTATTAATATAATAACTATTTATTAGTATTTATTTATATATAAAAAATAATATTTTTTGTTTTATGTGTGATAGTGATCGTCCGCAATAGTTTTGCGAAAAAAGCAAAGGTTCCGAAATCATGTTTCAACCATATTGAGAACCCCATATATTGCATGGCAATGCGTCTAAAATCCACTTCCATTATCATAATTATTCACAACTACCGTGGCACATCCACTTGGACCTTGCCCGTTATACCGTGCTCGTTTACCTACGTTTTGACCTCAAATTAAATATCTGTTTTTCGGTGGGTTGGGGGCACAACAATAATTTTTATTCTATGTATCACTGAACGAAAAATATAGATTAAATTAATAATATCATAGTTAATATTAAGTCAAAAAAAAATACTTATTAATACTAAGATGAAATATTTGTTGAAATAAGATAGTCAGTAATAAGGTAATCAGGATCATTAAGGAGGTGATGGTGGGAGGGTTAAACACCCAACCCTCCTGGTTACACCACTGTGTACGAAACTTGTTCCGTAATCTGTTTATCCACATACCAAAAAATTATACACATTTCTATTAAATTAAAAAAAAAACAAACAATTAAATTAATATCTTATTATTTATTAAACTGAATTATTTATGTCATAATACGTAAATTATAAATTCTTTTAAATTGTATGTAAATAAATGGGTTTAGCTTATCAATAAATAAATATTATAATATCGCAAAAATATAAAATGCAATTTATAAAAATACAAATTATAAAAAAAAAAAAATGTTAATTATTCTTTGAAAATACAAAATGCAGTAGTATTACTGATATGGATGACTATATTATTGGATTTATTAATTATTTAAGGTTCCCCGGCACTAGCAGGCTAAATTACATAGGTACATTTATTTATTTGTTAGTAAGACGCACTGCGCATGCGAATACGACGCCTGTTAAGGAAACATTTTTTTGATATTAATATGTTAACTCTGTTGATTTATAAAATCAAGATTAGAACGCCCAGTTTTAGATTGACAAGTATTAGAAAATCTAAAATTGTATTTTAGAATATGGAATAGCTTAGCCTACTGTTTCTCGGGATCCTCTATACTAGTTTTTATACATACTAATGGCTAATAGTCGTATTATCAAAAATAACATTTCATGTTGAAACACCTAATGACATTTTTTATTTGAAATTTTAATTGAGCTAATCTATTTACTATATATTTTGAATATTACATGGCAATAGTGTCTTCAAATCAGCGAAAGAAAATCACAGCACTTGATGGTGTAGTAAAAGACAGGCCTCACAGCATCCATTGAATTCCGACTCGTCTTTGTTGGCAAATTTTCCTGGACGCTTCTCCTTGGAAGGGACGTCGGTGGTTGCTCTCGTTGTATCTGCTGCTCTTCCGGTTGCATAAGTTGTGGTTGGGCGCCTATTCCGTATTTCTGTCCTGTTTGGAATCGTCCGATGACCGCTAGCCGGCCTCGTTGGCGGCATCTACGACGATGTAACAGCTACCGTTCGGAGACGGGTCTCACTTCAACGTGCGAGGCAGTACGGTCGGTGGCGAAGAATGTGTCTGGAAGAAAGGCGCTGCTGCTGCTTAATCTCCTCCTCTGACGACATTGACGGTATGGCCGTACATCATTTGCGCATCGTCTGTTTACCTGTGCCAAAATATCGTACATCATTTGCGCATCAGCGCTAATTATCGTTTGCGCATTGTCCGTTTTACCTGCACCAAATTATTATACATCAAATGCGCATCAACATACTGAACAATAGAATTGTATGAAAAATAGTTTTTGATTGAAAATGTAATGATTTTCATAAATCATATGTAATAAATAAACCCATATAATTAAAATAAATTGAACTGTAGTAATGATAATTATACAAATACACATATTGAAATGAACACTTTTGTCGGTACATTACAGTCTTAGTTAAAATATAAATAGAAATATAATTTGAATAGAAATAAGTTTAAAATAAACATTGTATAAATCAAAATAAATAAATTAAGCTTTAAAATAAATAATATTATAAATCGATACATGGTATATTATAATGTCCCATTATTTTAACAAAATGAAACCTGCTTATTTCACCGGAAGTATACTTAAGCCAATGTTTATTAATGTAGTCTAATTTTTGACGTTCAGGTGCCCGTTGTACATGATGAATATTTCTAGAAATATCTTTAATTTTAACATAGGTCTCTGTCTGTATTTCTTTCAACGTTTCTATTACCTAAGTACATATATAAAAAAAAAATATTAAACAAACTAAATTTATAATTTATAAAAATGACCATTTCATACTTTCCATATTGGAGGATGAGTAATATAAAATTGTGCATTGTAATGAGAATGAAATGCTTCAGGTCCATTTGTAGTTTTAGGTAAATCTGATGGTTTTTCTGCCCACATCTCTGGTGGGAATAAACAATTTTCTTGAATATAATTGTCATAGATATAATCACTAAAATGCAATACGTCGCTATTTGGTGCGATTTCAATTAATTCACAAAACACATCAGAAACTTCTTCAGGGGAAATGAAAGATAAACCAAAGAAATATTTAATCCATTTTCCGATTTCGGTATTAGCTTTATATTCGTTTCTGAGGTAAGGAAAATCTTGATTGAGCTTCCTATACCAAGCTTGCCCTAAATGAAATCTGCATCCGTATATATCACTTAGTGGAAAACAGTGTATAATTGCCAAATGTGCACTCCTTTCAAAATCTACTCTGATTGTTTTTGGGTTGAATATCAAATTCATCGATTAACATGTATTTATTAAAGATTGCCACATTTCAATATAATCTGTTGTAGTTTTTCCGGTTAAAAAATAATATACTAAGGGTAAATATAAACCGTTTTTATAAATATGAATAGTGTACAATTGATAAAAATATTTTGGACAAAATCTAAAGGTCCCGTCTGCCAGAATGTAATCGGAATTTTCACATAAAGTTTTCAAATTTGTTTCACAAGTTAATAACTCAATTTTATTGTTATTTACATAAAGAAATCGTTCTTTTTTGAAAGTTACAAGTGTATCTTGGGAAGAAATTAATTGCAAAATAGCTTCATCATAGGATTTCGGCAACACCGGTAAAACCTCCCTACGTTTTCTATATATATTTTGTCTATAATTGGAAATATCATTGACCGTTACATGATCAGCGTCAGATATTGCTTTTCGTATAATTTTGTTAGGCCTCATTGATATTTCTTCGGTAGCTTTTCTTTTAATAGTATTTTTAATCTGAAAAAAATGTATAAAAAAGTTTTCACTATACTATACGCATTACGAATAGGTATATCGTATTGTAAGAATAAGTTAAACAGTCGTTATCTTGCTCATGCTTTCCGGCCCTCTTTCCATGTGTAATATTATGTCCTAATCTTATAATATTTAATATAGTATAAATTTATTTTTTCGATTTACAAATGTTGTTGTTATTAAAGCGCATCGATTTAGCTTTTACAAAGTTATTTAAAAAAAAAGTAAAATTAATTTATAATTCTTAATTTGACTTACTTCGTGTTTTTCTATCTCTGAATCCGTCAATTTGAGATGCGTATGTTCTCCACATATTTCTAATACCGTTCTTCGATGTTCATCAATTTTTATTGAGGCATAACAATTTTTTTTCGGACACATAAATATAATTTCACAACTTTTTAATATTTTTCTTTCAGTGTAAAAATAATTTTGGAAAATGATACCAGATTTTCCCCGATTTGAATTAACAAATTTTAATTGGCTCATTTTTAAATTAATAACATACCAGCCGTACAACACGTGTTATTAAAGTCGTACGTCTCGACAGTGTGCCAGTATCTCGTTTGATGTACTTTGCGATAAAAATCGATTACATCTTAGTTATATGTTATTGCTAACTATAATGATAATCCTACACAATATTATCTCAATATTCTCAGCTTATCGACCAATTAAGTGCCATCGCTGCCATCACAAAATCTCTCCATTTCTCTCTATCATATGCGTCGTCAAACATATTTTAAAACAGAAATATCTGTACAATATTTGAAGTCAAAGCTTTTAAATCATTCAAGATCAAAGTTAGAAAACAACTAGCACTTTTGGGTGTACACCTTTTTTTAAATTCTATTGTTAAATAATATTGATGCGCAAATGATGTAAGACCTTTTAAACGGCTGATGCGCAAATGATATATAACCCAAAAATCAAACGATGCGCAAATGTCTTACAAAAAAGGTCTAAATTAACAATAGCGATGCGCAAATGACAACCGGCGGACGGTATTAGGGTGTTGTCCCAATTGTCCCCGGACGGAAGGTTGTTATCCTGTTTTTTTTTTCATTTTTGCTTGTTTCCTCCTTAATGATATTCATTTTCCCGCCACAATCTGAGTGGAATGTTCTCCGTTAAAGTCAACATTTTATTACTTCCCTGGTAATAACAAAAAAAAAAAAACAATGGTGATTGTTAACTATCACGCTCACGCGCTGCTCGCTCGGAGGAAATGTGTACACTGACGGCGGCTGTGGTCGCATGACTGCAGCACAGAATAACCAGAAGAAGCACCTTTTGAGTTTAACATGGGTTCTTATGAGGCATAGATTTGCAACACCTGTTGGAATATCTGTGTTGCCAGTAGAAAGGTAATTCACATTAATCTTTGTTTCTTGCGAGACTGTAATTCCGAACAGATGCAATTCGCTTTATCCCAACAAACTTGTTGGTTGAAACTGCGACTTGCTTACTTGCGTCTTGCTTCATGGTCCCTAGCGTTCATGTTCCAATGTCTCAAATCTGTAAAGTGATTGTTGTGTTCATGACTTTTTATTTGTGAATTATGGTACCTTCATGCATATAAATAATGATTTTTAGTCAATTAATTCTAAAATATATAAAAAAAAAGAGTTATTAAGCTTGAGAGCTAAAGACAATACTATCATAAATCGCTTTTTATTTAAAAAGAGAAAACTTTTCGTTATGTAATTGTTCTTTACACCAATATGTTTCTTAATTATATGGGGAAAAATATCAAGCACTCAATTATTAATGATTTTCAAGAAGCCATTATTTTTAGCATAATCGTGGACAAAAAACAAGATCTTGCTAGACATGAACAAGTGTCTGTGTGTGCAAGGTATGTTTCAAAAACATTAGAACCTCATGAAGTATTTATAGGTTTTTATCAAACAGCATCAACAGTTGGAGAGTCATTGACTACTTTAATAAAATAAGTAATCTCATCAAACTGCGTTACCTATTATATTATTATATATGATTACATTATATTATTATGTCAACCCTATCTTGATGTCTTAGCTCGGATCGACGACGACGAGCGTAATTAAAATATTTTTGATGTGAGTGAGTTAATAGATCGAATACCTACTCTGTCACGCCGTGGGTTGCTTATATTGGTATTTATAAATTTGATTTGGCATACATATACACGATATAGCCACAGAATGCATATTATAATAATATAAATGTATACATTAAAGGCTCGGGCACACAGAACGCGGTCTGTCGCGGCGGTCAGCGATAATTTCCCGGCGGTAAGGCGGTAAAGTTGTATTACGTAATATCGCATTATCTCCGTCACACAGAAGGCGGTCTGTCGCGGCGGGATAGTTCAGATCGCGACGACAGGCGACAAAGTCGTACAAAACTACAGATTACCGCGCGGGCAACTTGCAGTCCCTTTTTAATTACCTATATATAAAATGTATACTATGGACGACACTGATATGCTGATCGAAGAAGTCAGAAAATATGTATTCTTATTCGATACATTCCACCAATATTACAAAAATGTTGTAAAAAAAGCAGAAGCATAGACTAAAATATCGGAACAACTGGGAATAACTAGTAAGTGTATAGTCTAATACAGCGTTTCCCAAATACCGGGTCGCGACCCACTACCGGGCCATAAAAAATTTAATACCTGGTCGCAAAATTTAATGAAATTCTCATATTAAATTTGTTATTTATCATTTTCGTTTGATAATTTAAACTTTTAAGTAAAAATAAATTCATTAATACGAAAAACTATTATTTACAACATAAATAATAATTATTGAGATTATCAACTAGGCTTCATGAAAACCCCGAATAGTATGACATTCGCCGTATCTATAAATACATTATAATAGTATTAAATGAATGACAAGCGTCGTTGGTTATTACGGCACTAATCCGTTATCCGTTATCTACAAATGAATTACCGATATAGGCATATTATAGCGATGGCTAAATATTTATTTCAGTAATTCAGTTTGAACGACGCACGTCTACGACGAGTTATTAAAATTGTAATACGTATACGCGTCTTATTTTCTCGCGTTTATTTATAATGGATAAGTGGTTAATAAAACCAAGTACCGGTTCCATAAGAAACACCAACCAAGAGTCGAGTGATGTAAGTACA
Organism: Sitobion miscanthi; assembly: GCA_008086715.1. Taxonomy (NCBI): domain Eukaryota; kingdom Metazoa; phylum Arthropoda; class Insecta; order Hemiptera; family Aphididae; genus Sitobion; species Sitobion miscanthi. The sequence continues at coordinate 44,771,770 of CM017797.1, forward strand.
AGTTCTAATATTGGTTCTAATAAGTGGTCGTCCGATGCGCAAAGTAATTCTCTTACGAAAAAAAAGGGGGCCTGGACTCGACAGTATTTTGAAAATTACATTCAATTTGGCTTTATCGAGGGCGATGATAACAAACCATTCTGTGTAATATGTAATGCAGAACTTTCAAACGAGTCCATGAAGCCTTGGAAGTTGAAGAGGCATTTAGAATTGAAGCATCCTGAATACAAAGAAAAGCCTATAGATTTTTTCATTAACAGGAGAAGACAATTAAAAAGTGCCAAAAAAAATATGACTTCAATGTTTTCACTTAGTCCTCAAACTGAAAACCTTGTATTGGCTTCTTATGAAATATCAAAATTAATTGCTGAAACGGGTTATCCACACACAATCGGTGAAAAATTAATACTTCCGGCAATGAAAATAATTTCATCTCGAATATGCGAAAAAAAACAGGAAAAACAAGTAAATTTTTTGGCGTTGTCGAATAACACGGTGAAGCGTAGAATTGTGGATATGGCAAATAACATCGAAGAGACAATAGTAGGCCACCTGAAATCGTGTTGTTATTTTTCTTTACAAGTTGATGAAAGTACAGACGTTTCGAATAATGCTAATCTAATGTGTTTTGTAAGATATGATCTTGGAAATACTTCTCACGAAGAGTTATTGTTTTGTAAATCGCTGCCAACAAGAACAACAGCAGAAGAATTATTTAATTTAATCAATAGATATATTATTGAGAATGGCATTGAATGGAATAAATGTGTGGGATTGAGTAGCGATGGAGCACGTGCAATGTCAGATATTCGTACTGGACTTTTTCCAAGAGTAAAAGCTGTAGCGCCGGAATGTGTATGGGTTCATTGTAGTATTCACAGAGAAGCATTAGCGGTCAAAAAAATGCTATTGTCTTTAACTGAAACGATGCAAGAGTGTGTAAAATTTATAAATTTTATTAAATCTCGTCCACTAAACTCGAGAATATTTTCTGCTTTGTGCAAAGAAATGGGGAGTGATCATGAACATCTTCTTTTACACTGTGAGGTGCGATGGCTATCGAGAGGGAATGTCTTGAAAAGACTAATCGAATTGAAGGAAGAAGTTTTGGTATTCTTAGAAAAAAATCCTCCAACATCTAAAGATGCAATATTTGAATTTAAAGACAGATTTCATGATGTTAATTGGTTAGTTAAGGTAGCCTACATTTGTGATGTGTTTGATTTTTTGAATAATTTAAATTTGGCACTTCAAGGTGAAAATGTGACAATATTTAAAGTGCAGGAGAAGGTGGAAGCTGCAACAAAAAAACTTAATTTGTGGTCACGTCGCATAAAAACAGGAAATTACGAGGCTTTTACAATGCTGACAGCATTTCAAAAAGAGAATAACATAAGTTTCATGCCACACGATATATCAGCTCTTATTCAGGAACATTTGCAAGGACTGGAAACTAATCTAAAAGAATATTTTCCTCCAATTAACAGTAACAAAGAATGGATAAGAAACCCATTTTCAATCAATATTGAAACAACTTTTTCGGTCTTAAATGTTGAATCATTAATTGAGCTCTCGTGTGACACGGCACTCAAAGACATATATAAGGAACGGCCATTAATAGATTTTTGGTTATCTTGTCGTAAAGAATACCCAGTTGTAGCAGAACAAGCGATAAAATTTCTAATGCCTTTTGTCACGACCTATAAGTGTGAAGCAGGATTTTCAACACTCGTGTTCCTGAAGAATAAATACAGGAATCGGTTGGAAGTTGAACCGGACTTAAGAATAAAATTAACGTCCTTTCCAGCAAACTTGGAGTTCCTAGTTAAAAATAAACAGCTTCATACTTCTCACTGATAGTACTCAACTAATACATTTAGTAACTGTATTATAATTATTACATTGTAGTTTCAAAATATAAATGAACGCTTTAATTTTATTAAAAAATTCTATGTAGATATTCAAATGTGTTTTATTTTGCCTTTTATTACACAATTATAAACGTAAAATATTTTGGTGGGTCACGAAGATGAAATGAATAAATAAATTTTAGGCCCTACCTTATACCATAGTTGGAGCATCACAGTGAAACAGTGTGAAGGATATTATTAATATTTAATAATTAATAGTAACATTGTAATAATATTATTCTTTATACAATCATCAATAATAATAATATTGTCATGTCAATGTCTTTATTGATTCAAAGATTTCCCACAAGGAGCGCTCACTAGTTCTTCATTCTTATCACTTCAATTGTGAGAAGGCTCATTTCATAAAGTTGTGCAACCGGTATATCTTAAACCGTGGTGTTGCCATAGATTCAGGATATACGTGTTGGTGGACAGTGGCACAACTACGGGGGCCCCAGTGTTTCTAATTCCCCCGGCATCGACCTAAATAAAATAATCTATTTCCGTATTTGATAATAAATTTCACAATAAATATAAAAATCATGATATTTTGATGTACGAATGTCATTTCACGAAGTACGGAAAACAAAATAAAATTATCGATTTTATAATTTCATAAGGAAAAAGATGAGTGAACTGTATAATAATATAATCAGATAATCTAGTAACCTACTATCCGAGACCGAAATGACAGCATTGATGTGTTATCTAAATATTATTCTAATTATAGCGTACAGATAAAAATAAAATGGAAAAATACGATAACAACGTTGGTCAACAACAACAGACTGTTACGCTATGTCCTAACTGAATCCGTGCGTTGCGTGTATTGCGGGCGATGCGTTCACGCAAATAAAACCAACTGCAATAAAGTACGGACATGTCCTAACTGGCCGTAACATGCGTGCGATGCGTTTTAACGCACCGCACAAAATAGAGCTTGTTCTATTTTCCAACGCAACGTTGTGCGATCAAGACACACTGTCAATTATTTTTTTGTATTTCAAAAATGGATGTTCTTATTTCCGAAGTACAAAAAAGATCAGTACTTTGGAATAAATGGGATCCAAAATTTAAAGATCGGATAGTGGCAGACAGGCATTGGGATTCTGTATCCAAAGAACTTGGAATGCCAAGTAAGTTTAAAATTATATACTGAATATACTAGCTAAAGAAATATATTATTATTACAATATTACAATATTATTATTTATTATATAATATATTAATGTTTTATGGAATAATGTAATCAGTAATATAATACAAAAATAAAATAATGAAAGTAATAATATAATTAGTTCCTATGAGTAATACAAATTGGACAATTTGGTAGGTTAAAGTTATATATCGTGGTAATTATACTTTCCTTAAAATTTAGCGAAAAAATCATTTTTATAATATATAACAATATTTATCGATTATTTATTTATAACAATGTATTACAATTTATTATTGGAAAAAAAAATGCTTAAATTACTTCTTATATTCTCTGCTGCTTTGGATGTTTTATTATTTCTCACATTTACTGCTAAATCGCTGGATAAATTATTCGTTTGGTTTGATATATCTGAGTCCATATAATTTCCTTTTTTTTCCAAATCTATAATCACATTTTGCAGCATACATATTGCTTTTACAATGTGATCAGTATTGTCTATCTTTGTCTCTATAGACTTCTGCAAAATTCTAAATTTTGCTGCTGCTATACCGATAGCACATTCTATTGTCATACGTGCTCTGGATAGTCTATAATTAAAGTAACTTTTATTTTCATCATTTAGTAACCTTCTTGGGTATGGTCGCATCATGTATGTTTGCAAAGGAAATGCTTCATCAGCAATGAAAGTATATGGACTAATTAAGTTCGAATTTGGTAGTTTTTTAGGATAAGGTAGCTTCAAAGTTCTATTTTCAAGACGTTTTAAAATATTTGAATTTGATAATATACCTCCATCGCTATCTTTACCATTTTAAAATTGGTTGTTTTATGATAACATTCATTTTCAATTGCCTCTTTTATATAATCAAAAGTACTTGTACTCATTCGTGTGTAAGAACAGAATAAATTATCATCAGCACGTAGCTCTGAATACAAATGATGAAACTCGCTAAAATCTTTATAAATTTGATGCGGCGGATTACGTTTGCGTTTTTTTTTTCAAAATTAAAAGTTTAACCGCCAAACTTTCGGATAGTACAATTCTTCGTTGTTCGGAGGTTAACGACATGTTAACAACTGAAAATAAAATGTACAACTGCCTGCAACTTCACAACTTCTTGTACGTTGCACGTCTGAATTCATCGACGTCAATTTTGCCAACAAAATGTTGCGTTGCGTGCGTTGCGTTGCGGGCGAACGTATAAACGCAACGCACGGATTCAGTAAGGACAAGGCGTTAGCATAGGGGCATAGTTTCACTGCTTCAGCGGCTCATTGCTACACAGTCACGAATCACCAACATTTTTCATTGAAAGTTATTGTCAATACTTAAAAGTTAATGTTAAAAATGTCAGATAGTAAAAAGTGCTTGAGTGGATTTCAAAAAAGAAAAAAAAAGAATGAAATTCAAGAACAGACGTCAAAATTACCGAAAATCAACAACTTTTTTTCAACAATCCCAGCTGTTGTTTCTAGAATAGGTAAGTAGAAATAATTCAATTATTGAAACAATAATACCTAAAAAAAAAATGGAAGGTACTTTTAATATATTATATATTTATATATTTATGATTTATATACAATGACTAGTACAGTGAAATGATTGCATTTATTTCGCATATTTTTTTTGAATGCTTATATTGCTAAGTGAAATTAAAATATGTTTAGTTTTAGTGTTGATTCAAATACATTTTTTATTCAAATCAAAATTCATAAACATAACATAACAAATTCAATTTTCGTAACTTAAAATAATCAATTGTCGTGCAATGTCATAATGAAAGCAATATTTTAATTTAATTTTGTTTTGTATTATAATTTTTTCCTACATTTTCAATGCAATAATGCAATCAATTTAGTGCCGTGACGCACGAGGCAACCTGGCTGCGGCAGCCAATTTCACACATGATTTCTTATCGCGGCTCGCACACTAGGCAGCCAATGTTTACTGGCTGCCGCGGCCAGAAAAACGTCCGCAACTACACGGCAGCTAACTGGCTGTGCGCAGCCAGAAGACAACCTGCATAATGTATGTGGCTGCCTGCAGTATCCGCTCACTAGTTCAGGCAGCCGGTTGTGTTTTGCCTTTTGCACGTCTAGTTTTTCCTCGATTTTTTACAATCGCCGCATTTTTATTTGAAGAAAATATCGTGATGACTTTCGATACGGAAATGTTTATTCGAGAAGTCGAAAGTCGAAAAACAATTTTAACTTCTGATGAATACAGCGATCGTTAAAAAAAAGAAGACGATGGGAGGAAATTTAATGTGTGTAGATAGTTTAACAGAAAAAGAAAAAAATGAATTCGGTAAGTATTTTTATTTTAATAAATTATAATATAATATAAAATATACTATACTATCAATATAATATAATTTTTGAGGAGAATTTTAACTTAAAAAAAATATGTATTTATAATTAGTAATTACTATCCCAATGCTACCCTATCTTGCCATTCTAGCGGATTTGTATTTACAAAATAATCAGCAAATAAATCTCTGTAAGACGCTGATGATTTACTTGCTCTGCTTGGAGGACCTGGGGGTGTTGCTAGTTCTGAAGAGACTTCCAATGTGTCTTGAAATCTATATCCACCTTTTTGTCGCACGTAATTATGTAACACACAGCATGTTTTTATTATGATGATTGCCATTTCTTTTCGAACATCCATTGGACGGTGAAAAATTCCCCATTTGTTTGCCAAAATGCTAAAGGAGCATTCTATGTATCGCCTTGCTCGAGACAGCCGGTAGTTAAAAATTCTTTTATTATTTGTTAAATTTTTTCCTTCATAAGGACGCATCAAATTGTCAGATAAACCAAACGCCTCATCTCCAACAATAACATATGGCATCGGTATTCCGTTGTTTGATATGAGAGTTTTCTCCGGTATTCATAAATTGTTATTAACGATTTTTTTATGCAAAACTGAATGTTTAAAAACCGATGAATCACTACACTTTCCATATGCGCCAACATCTATATAAATGCACTTATAATCTGCATCACTTACAGCAAGTAAAACGATCGAGAAATAATTTTTATAATTATAGTAAAGTGACCCTGAAGCACTTGGTTTTATCACTCATATATGTTTGCCATCAATGGCGCCAATACAATTGGGGTAATTTGCATTCTCATTAAAACCCTTGGCTATTTTAATCCATTTTTCTTCATTTAATTCTGGAAACGCTGTGTGCCTCATGTTCTCCCAAATTGCTAAGCATGTTTTATGTATAATAACTCGGACAGTGGTATATCCAATCCGAAAATTATGATTTAAATCTCTCATGGAGAATCCTGTGGCCAGATATCTAAAACAAATTATTATTTTCAGGTAAATCACTAAAAAAAAGTGGAAAAATATTAGAACAAGTTTTAGCAGAGAATGTAAACGCAGATCAGGTGCTAAAAGTGGAGCAGCAGCTTCCTATAAAAGCTCTTACGTTTATTTCCCACAGCTACAGTTCCTTAAAGAAACAGTGCAAAATAATCAAACTCAAGCTAGCATTGATGAAATGGAAGATGTAAGTAATGATGAAGGCGGTAACGTTCAAATTCGTTCACCAGTTGCCAAAAAAAAAAGAAAAGTGAAGATGATAGTTTGATTGAAGTACTAAAGGAAAGTATCTCATTAAGGGAAAATCGTGAAAGGAAACAAGAATGTGATTCAGATAGACTTGTTATGCTTTCACTTCTGGATGCTTTAAAAATTTTCAGAATAGTGGAGGTTTTTGTACTTATGTCATAAACCATTGGTCAAATTGAAATTTATCATGGATACTAAATTATATAAAACTACATTAACGAAAGTTGTTGTTCTATAATTTTTTTAATATCTTCAACTGTTGGTGAGATATATTGTATTTTAGTATAAAAACAATCTTTTTTTTACATTTTTGAAAATATTTTAAAAACTAAAAATGTTAACAGTTTATATCTAAAAGAAAACATAATATATAAAAATTGTATAATGAAGCTTAAATTGATAAGTATATTTTTATAATTAATAATATTTAATAACATAATATTACTGTAGTGTTGATTTGTTACAGTCGGGATACTTAATTTTATAATCTTTGACAATTTGTAGTATATATTGTTTCTGTTCTTCGTCTTTAGTTAAAATGCTGTTATATTCTTCAATGAGCTTCACTCCTCTTTCTGCCGTATCATTAACAACATTAATATGGGTCACAATATCTGCTCCTTCATTATACGCTGTGTGGTTAGTCCATTTATCCGGTTCATCATGTAAAAAATGTGTATCAATGCCGAAACGTTCAAAAAATATTTTTGTATTTTTCGTTACAAAATGACTCAAATCCTTTGTAACTAAAGATGACACTTCATGAGGTTTAATTGATAGTTTTTTATTATTTCATCTGAGTCATCGTTTGAAGTTAAAGCTTTAACCATCTTTTTTTTTAAATCGGCAGTTACATTTTTATCAAAAAATGAAAAACCTATTGCCTCATCAGACAAATACCATGAATGTCTACAGAACTTTTTCAGAACTATTTTAGAAACATCAGTGTCATAATAGTTGTATACATCTTTAATAAAATTAAAATCTTGGTATGGTGCTGTAGCAGCATGTGGAGCTCCAAACCAAGCTTTCACGTAAAGACGAATCAAAAATATACATATGTCCCTTAGCCCCTTTTCCTCTTTTATATTTAAATGAAACTGATCTCTAAATAAATATATTTTTAATGAGTATAGCGCTTTTGCCATCCACCTAGCGTGATGAATAGCACCAGGTGTTTTTATAGTGATTTTATTAGATGTGCATCCTCCGAGAAAAATTAATATTAATTCTTTGTAGTCATCCCTATAATGATTTTTTTGTAGTTGTCGCGTACAAAATGCTATTATATCATTACTTACGTCCATAGTTTTTAATTTTATATCATTGTTTGCGGTACCAATTGTTAATTTTGTTGAATCTATTTTCCCCCAAGCTTTCTGAAATCGTTTAAACAGCATAATATCTGGACCTGAAAAATTGGTCATTTTCAATTCGAATACTGATCGTAGTATAAGTTCATAAATATGGTGGCGACATGGCAAATAAAGAAGGCTTTTATTTAGTAACTGCTCCAAAATAATACAAGCACCATGTATTCTTCCTGTATTAGAAGCCGTAGTGTCACAGCACAGTGCATTCACACGTTCAGATAGGTCCCAATCGTTTAATAATTCGTACACAGCATTTGCCATATTTTGACCATTACCGGAATCTAATTTTGGAACTCCAATTAATTGTTCCGAGTCTTGAAATGTTACTATAACTGGAAGTCGATCATGTTGAATAAATTTACTTGTAGGCAAAAGTTTACCATCCCAATGAACTACAATGGCTTTTGAATTTGTTTTGAAATCTTCTTTTAATTTAACTGCAATATTTTTTCGTGTTTGTAGTCGACGTTGCCTTATAGATGTTCGGTTAATTATTAGATTACAAGTATCGTGTCCTAATGCTTCAGCAGTTGCCATAAGAATGTGAACTGCATCACGATCACTAACTTTGCAACGATCCAAAACCATGACGAGGCGATCATTAATAAAATCAATCTTACCTCATTTAACTGAGATCATCGTACTTGTTGAAGGTATAGAAATTTCACTATCAGATTCTGAAGTACAGTCAAAACCGAATTCTTCTTCAGAAGAAAATGAAACCAGTTCTATTTTGTTATCTGACAAATAAAGTATATAAATTATGTAGTTATTCAAAAATTTGTTTTACAAGAATATATTTATATATTTTGTTTTTTGAATATTCATTATGCACTATACCTGCTTTTTCTGCTTCTATTTTTGAACGTTTAGATGCTTCATGTAATGATTTTATTCGATTAGCCTTTCGCTTTTCAGCTTGGAACAATTTAGTATTAACGCCCACCATATAGCCTTTTCGGCCTTTTTCTCTTTGGAGAAGTAAAAAATCTCGATCTTCCTTGATACCTATAATAACGAATGTTTACAATATAAACAATAATATATTAATGTGTCATTGTAAAAAATGATTACTTACTTAACATATTCAATGCGTTCGCATGAGCAATGTCAAATAAATCATCCGATTTTGAGGTGAACACGACTTCTTTTTTAATTTGACATTCGGTTCTTTTTGTAGAATTTTTTTGAACTGTTCTCCATTCATTATATAATTTTTCAAGCTTAGATATACAATGCTGAATTTCTTGTACAGGAATTCTTGCTTTTTCCCAAAATATTACTATTTCACGTACAGCGAGACGAGAATTTTCACGTATGTTTAATTTAACAATTCGTAAATTGTAGAAAAAAACTAATAAAGCCTGCTTAATGGACGGCAACTTACCACTAGTAATTTGATTGCATTCATTACCCAATAAATACACATTATTTCTTATTTTCGAACACATCATAATATTATAAATTCACGACAATAATTTCAGAGAAAAACAATTGAATGCAAACACTAAAAACGAATGACGTCTAACGGCTGTCCACGAACTAATCTCGTCAACTATCAGCAATACGATAAGAGCCGATACAAATAATACCCATATAAGTTGCTTTGATTTATAAAAATAACTTTTGGAGGTATGAAAAAATGTAAAGACAAAGTTATAAATAAGTAAAGATTAAAATCGTAATAAACGTTATACTCGTAATATTGAAAAATGTCGAAAAGACAGTTTTTTAAACAATACGGTTAATATATCTCACCATATTAAAACAATTATAGAACAAAAATTGCTGCAAATGTAGTTTAATTTAATTTAGTATCCATAATAAATTTCAATTTGACCTACGATTTACGACATAAAAATAAATTTTTCGAAATTTTAAAAAATATTAAAAGTTCAAACTTTAAGTTCAAATAGGCACGTGTTAACTTTATCCGATTGACCCCATATTTTGTATAGTGCATATTTGTATGTGGGTTAGACATATAAATTTTTGAACTTTAAATTTAAGGACCACCCTAATATATATATATATCAAAGTATATCAAATTATGTCTGATAAACTTCAATAAACTATCTCGTATCCAGAATCGCGATAACGCCGTTGGATTTACCACTGTGCCAAGTAATCTAGAGACGACTAGACGAGTGAGTGTTCTGTGTTCCAGTGACTAGCACTATGGAAGAAACTAATATTATGTTCAGTGAAAAAGGTAAAAAAGTTTATGTTATAAAAGGATTTAAATTTACATTTCACAAACTGCTAAATAATGATATTGAACGATGGAGATGCATTCAGAGATCATGTAAGTCATTTTTTAAATATTACGACGATGAATTTATTGAATAAAATTTGACACACACTCATAATTGCGATTCTGAAAAAATAATAAACAGGCAGGCATTGAATAATAAATTGAAAAAAAAGCTCAAGACGATATATGTGAAAAACCATCAAAATTATTACATTCCGAAAAAAAAACAAAGATATAAATACATTAATGCATTAAATGCATTAATTAAAAATAATATTCATCACGCGGGACAAAAAATTCAACCAAACATTCCACAAAGTAAAGACGACGTTCACACAATATTGAACGAATTAAAAATAAAAACCAACAGAGGAGAAGATTTTGTATTGATTAATGATAGTTAGGTTAGGTTAGGTTAGGTTAGTAAACATCGTTATTTTTTGCACAGTTGAAAATTTAAAGTTGTTGTGTAACAACAACACACAATACGTAGATGGTGCATTTAAAAGTTGCCCAAAAATATTTATGCAAATGTTTACAATACATACAATACATAATAATCACTACATTCCACTTATTTTTTGTCTGCTTCCAAACAAACAAAAAGATATATATACTCAAAATTTTCAGATGTTATGTAATGAATGCGACAAACATAATTTGAAATTTTTACCTCAAAAAATTTATGTTGACTTTGAAGAAGCTATTCATTATTCGATTTTATCAATGTGGCCGGAAACAAATATTAAAGGGTGTAGATTCCATTTAGGACAGAGCTGGTGGCGGAAGATTCAAAATTCAAGATTAACAAATGAATATAAAAGTGACTTTGAATTTAGTAAATACTTTAAATTTTTTTTCGGATTAGCATTTCTACACCCAGAAGAAGTGGGCGATTGTTTTACTGAAGATTTATTGAGTATCCAACTGAACGACGATCGAATTCGAGAATTCACGGATTAAGTTTTTGATAGTTATATTGTTCAAGATCAAGATTTCCACCAAAAACTTGGTCAGAATTTAATGTATTGACAATGAGAACTACAAATTCTTGTGAGTCATTTCATTCGGATTTTAATGCTATGTTTTACACTGCTCATCCCAACATTTATCAGCTTTTAGAAGTTTTAAAAAGGTACAGATAGACACATATATTAAAATGAGAAGCTCAGAAATAATGAAAAAAAGGAACTGTTTTATACTAAAAGAAAAATTTACAAAAGACAAAATGAATGAAAAAATGCAGGAATAATTAATCGATTTGATTTTGTAAAATTAATGTTCCATAAATTTTTAAATAATATTTTATTTTTATTTCTATTATACAATACCTATGTATTTTTTATATTTGAATTATAACATTTTTAATATATTTTCTTTGTTTATTACCAGTTTGTTATTGCCATTTATTATTACTTAAAATGCTAATAATTTATATTTTTAAAAAATAAACTGTAAAAAAATATTTTTAACCATACCTTTGGTCTAAATAGATCATAGACAGTCCTAAGTCTGTTAAAATGGGAGGGAAAATGTTATCAAGTAGTACTCACCGAAAAAAAAAATTAAGGACCCAACTAGTGTAAAAATCTCGGACTCAATTAGTATAAAAATTTTTAATTCGGGACCCAACTCGGATGCAGCCCGTTTAGTGGTTGCTCAATAACTAGCTGTCACAGCCAGGCTGCCTAGTGCGTCACGGCTCTTAGAGTGGTTTTTAATACAGTAACTTTACTGCCTAATAATTACATTTGGTTCCTTGGTAATATTTTCATAACAAAATGTATGATCAGATAAAATTCAAATTTTGTATTAAGCTTAGGAGTTGGTTTTGGTACCTATTTAAATTAAAAGTTTAATTCTAGTCAAGCGTAGAAATTGAAAATTAAATTCATTAAAAATTAATTATTACCTACATGTTGTAACTGAACGAGTACAAATATTGTTGAATGAAAATAAAAATAAAAATGTTTTCATAGGTTAACATTATATAGGACACATAACATTGTGTTCGGTACACCTATTGCAATAATTAAACATACTTATGTATTTTATAGATGTATCCAGTGGTTGAAGTGAGAAAAATTTTGAGGAGTGTTCCGAGTTCTTCCAAAGTCTATATCTAATCAAACTTTTTAAAGAAACCCCTTTTAAAATAAAAAAGTACACCATATGTACCATCAAAAACAAAAAACGAAAACTTTCCAACTAGAAACTATTAAATAATATTAATTATTAGTCATTGGGTACTATAATATATGGTTTATCGTTATCACACTATCACAGCTATTCTCAATATCACATCAATATTAGAGCATTAAATATTTAAATATCAATAGTACTATGAAAAAGTAATAGTAACAGTAATAGTACTACTGTATTATGAATTATGATTTATGATTATGTTATATTATTGTGTGTCTCGCTGACCGGTATTGCCACGTTCCAGCATTTGTATGTTTCTACGTACAGCCCGTTACGTGTTTCTCAGGCTATCTACACGAGCGACCGTGTATCTATAATTAGACACCATTGTGGATTACACACCACTATCTTTTCTTCTTATACTATAAAACGTGAACCCGAGGGCGTTCTCATTTCGACTAGGTATAATATTTGAACTAACTCGACCAATGAAAAAATTAGATTTTTTCGGTGGGTGGCGGCGGCGGAGCCGTCGCTCCGTTATCGCGACTTCTTATCACTCTTCGCGATTTTTTCCAAATTTCCAAATGTTTTTTCCAAAACTGAGTTTTACCCCTCCGGGGGGGGGGGGCTAGGGGTGCCCCGTTCGGACCTTATTTGCCTTCCCCGCTAAATTTACGAGTCGCGCGTGGCCGTATTTCGTACCCGGCGGTCCCGCCGCTTCGGATATCGCGTGCAAACCGACCGCCGCTGTCGCGCGTGTTTATCGATAAATTTTTCGAAAATTCGAGTTTTAGCCCTTTTCGAGAGGTCCAACCTCCCCGTTGACGACTTATTCGCGTTCCCCGCTAAATTCCTAGGCCGCGCGCGGCCGTACTTCCTCCGTGACGAGTCACGCGGCGGAGAAGTCGATCGCCCGGAACCCGGCGTCTTCGCGATTTCAACGATTTCGATACGATTTTCGCCTAACCGGGCCGAAGGCTTATTCCCGTCCCCCGCTAAATCTATATGCCGTGTGCGGGCTTACTTCCTCCGGGTTGAGTCCCGGAGCGGAGCGGCGTCGCGAAAAGCAGACGGCCCGCGACGTCGCCGTACGGTAGGTATCACTATATACAGGCATAAATACATGCTTCGGAGCGTTCGATGTTTTTCGCTAATCTCGCCTTTTCGACGACCTAGGGTGGCGAAGCCGGTCGTCCGCCGTCCGACGTGGTCGCGACGCCCTTTACGACGCCTTTGGAAGGACGTTCTTATTTCGCGGCGACGCCGAAACGGTTTAAGAGTCATTGATTTGACTCGAGTTTTTATGTCAGTAGGTAGGTAGGTAGGCAGGGCGTCAGTGCGGATGGAGCTGTGGTCGTGGTTTCGATGCCGGCCGACCGGAATTGTGATAATTTGCGGCAGCCGTGATAATTCGATTTCTTTTTTTCGAGTTTTTTTTTTTCGTTATTTACATTTCACTACTATCACTTCCATCGGGCATATGTAAACTCCCCTAAATTTTTGTAAATTCCCCTAAAACCATTTTGCTACTGTATTACGCTTACGTAAATTCCCCTAAAAACATTTTGCTACCGTATTACGCTTACGTAAATTCCCCTAAAAACATTTTACTGTTTAAACACAGTAACTACGTGTACCTATTTATTTTTATATACATATTATTTATTATGATTAAATGATTAAATATTTACTGAGATATTTTTTCAGTTTCAACCGTTCCGTTCGGTTCGTCCGGATTTTTATCTATAAGTAGGTACTAACAGTTCAAAATTAATCTTAATCGCTTAGGTATTCTCTTGTATAAAGCGAGATTATAGTATTGCTATATCATAAACGGGGTGTAACAGAAAGATATGACAGATATGAAAGATATTGTCATATTAACTATAGTATATCATTTGTCATATCTTTCTGTTACACCCTGTATATTATTAAATTACGACAGTCGATTTTGACGGTCGATTACTTTTATTTATCTGTTGTCTGTCGATATCAACGACAGTAGGTGCGTTGTAAAAATATACGATTTCTAGACTTTTTGAAGATAACAGTCTAACTATTTTGCCTTCTCAGTCAATCACATACTGTCGTCGTTACTTGATATATATTATTCTGTAATACATTTATAACATTGTTTGTGTTTCGTGTGATATTTTAACATACTTAACGTGTTTATTTATTAATTAATACATAATATAGGTAGGTATGTCAGAAATTAAGTTTATTACAAGTGAACGCGGTCGTTCATTAATTGTATATAAAATGTATAAATATTATTTTGAACGTACATTGATTCAAACTGGCGAAAAGAAGTGGCGTTGTTGCGTTAAGAAATGCCCAGCTTTTATAAAAATTTTAGAACCTCCAATTATAATATCATCATGTAATGAAGAGCATAAACACGAGTCTTGCAGTGAACAAATGATGCAGCGTCAACAGCTGTCTGCAGCAGTTAAAAGAAAAGCAACTGATAATCCGCACGATAAACCAAGTAAAGTTTTAATTCAATGTTTAAATGACCAGTCAACTAGTAAATTAGAAATTACTGATTTAAAATATATTAAAAGGAACGCATACAATGCACGCCGTAATATTTTACCTCCTTTACCAAAAAATATTAACTCTGTCCACGAAGCTGTTGATCAACTTAATATAAAGACAATCCAAGACGAACATTTTATATTAACAAATAATGTAATAGATAATTTAATAATTTTTTCATGTAAATCAAATTTAAGAGCTTTTTGTCAAGCAGAAATTGTATATCTTGATGGAACATTTGATTTCTGTGCTAAATTTTTTTACCAATTCTTAACTTTCCATGGTTACTTAAACGGTCATTATGTTCCTTTAATATTTTGTTTATTAAAAGATAAAAAGGAATCAACTTATAACAATGTTTTCAAACAATAAATGAACTATGTAATGAAGTTGGTAGTGAATTCAAACCAAATAAAATTGTAACTGATTTTGAAAAAGGATTACGAAATGCTTGCATGTTACAATGGCCCGGAATTAAATTAGATGGTTGTCGTTTCCATTTATCGCAGGCATGGTGGCGTGCAATTCAAAGATTTGGGCTCGCGGTGGACTATAAAAATGATGAATCTGAAATTAGTAAATGGCTACATTGCTGTTTTGGATTGATATTTTTAAACCCAGAAGATGTTGAAAACTGTTTTAATATTGACCTGTACAATGCTAAACCAAACGATGGCCGTTTGGATACATTTTATGATTATTTAAAAAATACATATATTGGTGAACGAGCAATTTTTCCACCTACAGTCTGGGCAGAAGCTTCTTCCGAATTGACAAAATCCACCAATGCTTGCGAATCATTTCATGCCCATTTTAAATCGAATTTTAACCATAGCCATCCAAATATTTTTATATTTATTGACACATTAAAGAATATTCAATCAGAAATTTACATAAATTACAAAGTATACATAAACCAAATAGTTGTCATAATAATAAGTTAAAAAGACGACAACAATTATTAAACCAACTAATACAAAATTATAAAGATCAAAAAATAACTAAATTTCATTATATAAAAACAATTTCACATTATTACTCAATCAAAAAATAATCAACATCAACAATATCTACAATCAACACTTAATAATTTTAATAAAACTAGAATGACGATGAATATGAATTTTTCTATAAAGAAAAAAATAAATATTTTTGGAGAATAACTAGAACCGCCTCCACGTGGTGTTCTCTGGGTTACGCTAAATGGTTCTAATTTTGTTTAGGGGAGTTTACGTAAGCGTAATACGGTAGCAAAATGTTTTTAGGGGAGTTTACTATTAGGGGAATTTACTATTTGATTTTTTAGGGGAGTTTACATATTACCCTTCCATCGTATCATATTTAACGAAAATGTTGCAGTTTTTTGTAAATATTCGAGTTTTACCCCTTTTTAAGACGTCTCGCGTACCCGCTCGGATCTTATTCGCGTTCCCCACTAAATTTATAAGTCGCCTACTACGGTACTCCTTGGCTCGCAATGGAGATTGGAGTGCGGACAGTGTCGTTATTATTATATACAGGCATGAATATATGCGTCGAAAAATTATTATATTATATTATATAGGTACCTACATGCATATAAATAAATGTTTAAATATTAAGAGTTGATGCGGTGGTTGGGTTGGGTTAATTTAATTATATAATAATAAAATAAACCATTTACCTTTCGCTATATTTGACGAAAATTTTCGGATTATTTCAATATTCGAGTTTACCGCCTTAATATGTTGGAGAGCGGACAGTGTCGTTATTACTATATACAGGCATAAATGCATGATGCATGTATTTACATATTTTTTTTTTTTGATTCAATAAACTGCGTTACCTATTATATTATTATATATGATTACATTATATTATTATATCAACCCTATCTTGATGTCTTAGCTCGGATCGACGACGACGAGCGTAATTAAAATATTTTTTGACCGTGTGAGTGAGTTAATAGATCGAATACCTACTCTGTCACGCCGTGGGTTGCTTATATTGGTATTTATATATTTGATTTGGCATACATATACACGATATAGCCACAGAATGCATATTATAATAATATAAATGTATACATTAAAGGCTCGGGCACACAGAACGCGGTCTGTCGCGGCGGTCAGCGATAATTTCCCGGCGGTAAGGCGGTAAAGTTGTATTACGTAATATCGCATTATCTCCGTCACACAGAAGGCGGTCTGTCGCGGCGGGATAGTTCAGATCGCGACGACAGGCGACAAAGTCGTACAAAACTACAGATTACCGCGCGGGCAACTTGCAGTCCCTTTTTAATTACCTATATATAAAATGTATACTATGGGCGACATTGAGATGCTGATCGAAGAAGTCAGAAAATATGTATTCTTATTCGATACATTCCACCAATATTACGAAAATGTTGTAAAAAAAGCAGAAGCATAGACTAAAATATCGGAACAACTGGGAATAACTAGTAAGTGTATAGTCTAATATAATAGAATATATACCTCTAAATTTTACATTCATTGTATTTTTATTCACTTGTAGTAGGTAGTACGTACTCAAAATAAATTAAGCTATGTTATGGTACATACGTATAGGACCAATACTATATAAAGTTCAGCGGTGGCTGTCATAGTGTACGGACGTCTCTCTGCGTCGCTCCCGGGCATTTTATTCTTCTTCGGAAATATCGAACAGTTTTTTGCGCAGTGTGTCTCAATCGACGCGTTAAGTCGTCCCGCGTCGACGAATCCAAACCGCGCGGAAATCGGTTCAGTTTCCGCTGAGAAATCGCGATTTTCCGCTTACCGCGGGTATTTCGCTACTGTGTTACGCAGTTTTCCGTTCCCTTGATAAAAAGTGCGCGTTCAGGCCGGTGTCGGTTTCGAGTCGGCCTGATTAAGACCCACCGCACCCTCCCGAAGGGTTCGGTGCATCGCCCCCCCCCCCCCCCCCCCGGGTTAGGTGCCGAGCAAATTATCAGGTCAAGCCCCTGCGCCGCCGCAGAGCTCGCGGCCAAATTTCACGCGCCACGTTCGCGCGCTGTGGCCCAAAGGACGTGGCTGGTGGAGACGAAGCCAGGAACACCTCGTCCGATACGGTCCGACAAATAGCGGGTGAGTAAATTCACTTTTTCCTCACCCCCTATCACTTAACACGGCCGCCCGGGCGAAAACGGAAATTCCGGAAAAACAGCTGTTCCCGCGTCAGGGATCAGTTGTCGTCACGTGACACGTGACGGGGACCAGACGACGACGTGTGACCAGTTGTCGGCGCACAATTGACGGCGTTATCAGCCCCTGGCGGCAAATTCGAATTTTACCCCCAAAATCAGTTTTTCGGCGGTAACTCGGCGGGGATTGATTTTAGAGCGTCGGGATAAAATTTTGCCCCCCCCATAACCCGCTCTCCTACCACGACCGCACCGGATACGATCCCGAAGACCGGAAGTTAGGGGAAAGGATAGGGACAGTGAGGTAGCGATCCAGCGTTGTGGAGCAAGGGACTGATACCCTCGGATTCGGCCCACTGCGACACACCCCAGCAGGACCATGAGCCACACGGAGTCACCGTACACGGCTCTCAGCAAATTAGGACAGTGCCTGGGGACCCATGATGGCGGCATAAAGCTCTTGCTCAGCAAGGCCTTGGCGCTGGAATCAGTAAAAGGCAAGATACGCTCTGATGAAGTGAAGTCGGCGGTAAATGAGTTGTTGGACGTTGTGCGTGCCCTGGAAGGTAGTAACAAGAACGTTATCCTATCGTACAACGACACCAAAAGAATAATTAAAAAGGAGGAAGAGAACAAGGTCAACGGTCAGGCTAGCAAGAAGACCATAGATATGGAGACTCAGTTCCCGTGCTGGTGGGACGCTGAACATCCGGCAAAACGGTTTCAGAAACGCCCGTCGCCCGCGGACGACCCGGAGGTGGCATCTGATCCTGCTGCCCCAACATGGACGGAGGTAGTGAAGAGGAGGACGGCGAAGAAGAGGAACTCCCCACCGCAAGGAGAGCAAGGCAATGGAGCGCTAGGGGTCGGAGACATGGCGAGCGCCAAACCGCGAGTTCGCGCACTCCCCTCGGCAATCATTGTGGATGTTAATCCGGACGACTTTCCGGCGTTAGTTAGGAAGATTCGTGGTGGCGTCGACCGAGAAGTCATTGGTGACAGCATCATTGGTATGAGGCAGTCGAAAGCAGGGGGCCTACTCATTGAAGTCAGAGGCGACCAAGCGCGGTTCGATGCAGTACGAGCCGAGATCTCCCGCTCCGCGGGCTCCGAAGTAGAGGTGCGTGCGCTCCAGCAGAAAACTATGGTTGAGGTCAGGGACCTCGATCAGTGGTCAACGGCTGAAGAGGTTGCAGCGGCTACAGCCGCCGCCACTGGCATCTCATCTGAATAACTCAGAGTTTTTAGTCTTCGAAAAAGATTTGGGGGCTCCCAGTCAGCGCTGGTATTGCTGCCGGTTGGCCCCACACGCAAATTACTTAACTCCGGGCGGCTCTGCGTCGGCATGGTTAGCTGCCGAGTTAGGCTTGCGGAACAAAAGCTCAGATGTTTCCGCTGCTTCTGTCCCGGGCACACAGCGAAGGAGTGCTCCGGCCCTGATAGAACTGAACGTTGTAGATGCTGTGGTGAGTCGGGCCACAAGGTCACTGCCTGCAGCGCGTCTACAACTGTAGTTAGCGCGTTTGTCAAGTCCTTGGCGGTGGAGGTGTCGGCTCGGAAATGAGTGCGGCGACATCGATCGGTGTGATTCAAGTCAACTTAAATAATAGTTGGACGGCCCAGCAACTACTCCTGCAAACGATGGCTGAGCGTGGCTCGCGTATTGCAGTCCTATCCGAGTACAACCGGCCGATGGGCGACTCTGAACACTGGGCTGAAAGCCAAGACAAAAAGTGCGCCGTGTTTGCACCTAACTCCTCGGACGTGACTTTTGATACACATGGAGCGGGCAGAGGTTTCGTCTGGGTGTGGCTGGATGATGTGCTGATATACAGTTGTTACTGTACCCCTAACTGCTCAATCCAGGAATATGATCTTTTCCTTGGCGGCCTTGAGCACTCGATCTCGCACCAGTCAAGGGTGCCAGCGAACCTGGTCGTTGCAGGGGACTTTAATGCCCAATCGCCGGAATGGGGCTCAGTGAGGTTGGACTCAACAGGTTCCATGCTGTCGGACCTTGCTACGACACTAGGCCTACTTTCAGTAGGGCCAACGCAGCATCAATCATCGACGTCACACTGACACGTCCTCTCTCCCGCGGCCGTCAGCTTATCACCGACTGGTCAGTGCTTGAGGACGTCTTCTCTGCGAGTGATCACTCATACATCGAATACCGCGTCTCGCCGCGACCAGTACAAAACACCACGCGTCAGCCTTTGAGATCTAGGGCACCGGGCTTGTCAATAAAAAAGTTCAATCCAGCTGCGGCCGACCTGTTTTTTGAATTGTCTGGTCCGCCTAATTCATTATTGACTGACGCACCTGCCCCGGAGCATGCAGAGCGACTCGAGTCCCTACTCACCGCCATGTGCGAAGCCTCAATGCCGCCCAGGTCGGCGTTCGAAGCCAAGAAACCGGTCCACTGGTGGAGCGATGACATCGCTACGCTTCGCCGGACTGCCATTGCCGCGAGGAGGAAATACCAGCGCGCTGGCAGAAGATCGGGGAGTGGAACCCGCGAGGCTGAATTTGAAGCCTATAGGATAGCACAAATGAATCTAAAGAAAGAGATTCGGGAGGCCCAGGAAAAAAGCTGGTCGGAGCTGTGCCAGTCAGTCGATAGGGGAGTCCCCTTGGGGATTCCCCTACAGAATGGTCACTAAGAGACTAGGGCGCCGAATGCCGGCCATGTATCAATCAGACAGATTACGCGTGGCACGCGGTCTTTTCCCATCATCACGGACGGATTGGGAAAGCATTTCCACATCAGGCGAAGCCACGGCCACATATGCTATACTACCCGACACGTCGTTAGGTATACAGATGTTTACCGCCGACGAAGTGACTCTGGTCGTCAACAAGTTGCCGACGGGCAAGGCACCTGGACCAGACAACATCCCCAACGAGATAATCAAAATAGCCTTCAGGAAGTTTCCTGTCGTTTTCACAGAATGTTATAATGCCCGCCTCTTGGGGGGGGGGGGACTTTCCCCACGCCATGGAAATGCGCCAGGCTGGTGCTTTTACATAAAGGCAAGGGGAAACCGAGAAATGAACCGTCGAGCTATCGTCCAATTAGTTTATTGGACGGCTCGGGTAAGGTATTGGAGAGTCTGCTCCTGGAGAGGCTAATCCCGCACATTGATAGTGGTGGCGCACTAAGCAATCTGCAGTTTGGTTTTAGGCGGTCGAGGTCCACTATGGATGCCATTCACCAGGTCCTGTGCGCAGCCAGGGCTGCGGGCAGGGGTGCAGTCCAAAACAGAGACCTGTGTGTATTGGTGATTATCGATGTTAAAAACGCCTTCAACACTTCTCCGTGGCAGCTAATTGACGCGGCTCTTCGTCGCTGCGCGACTCCGGACTACATCATCAACATCCTAAGATCATAATTGGACAACAGGGAACTGATTGTCGGCGAGAACGACCGTCTCCCCGTTACCTGTGGCGTACCTGTTGGGTCCAACATTGTGGAACCTGTTCTATGATGGCGTGCTCAGGCTCCCAATGCCGGATGAAATCAAACTTGTTGCGTTCGCGGACGACGTGGCGGTGGTGGTGGTAGCCCACAACGCGGAGCTGGTTGAGGAACTAGTGAAACCTGCTCTCAGCACGATTTGCGAGTGGATGGCCGAAAATGGACTGCGCCTCGCCCCAGAAAAGTCTGAATGTGTGGTTCTGACAAAGAAACATGTATATCGAGATCCTGCGTTGTACGTTGATGGGTGTCCTGTAGCAGTTAAAAGAGCGGTAAGGTATCTAGGAGTCCAGTTGGACACTCGCCTATCCTTCGGTACTCATGTGGAGTCGATGTCGGCGGGAGCGAGAAAAGCAGCCTCTGCACTTGGCAGGCTAATGCCCAACGTAGGTGGTCCAGCCCAGTGCAAACGTAGCCTGCTGATGAGTGTGGTTCACAGCCGTCTGCTGTACGGTGCCACTGTCTGGGTGGACGAGGTGCAGAACGTAGCTAAGTATCAGACCATTATGCTCCAGAGTCAGAGATGCGCTGCCCTCAGAGTAGCGAGATGCTACAGGACGGTGTCGGACATGGCTGCGCTAGTCCTCGCAAGGATGTCGCCGATTACAGTGCAAGCTGCTGTGCGTAAGCGAGTCATTGCTCTTAAGAATGAAAAAGTGATCCTCTCAGCGAAACTGAAGGAGGACGACACGATGAGTCGATGGCAGGCGATGTGGGATGCCTCCACAAAAGCAGAGTGGACGAAATTCCTCATTCCAAATCTACGAAGATGGTGGAGTCAAGGACCCAGGGAAGTCAGTTACCACATGGCCCAAGTCCTAACTGGCCATTGCTGTTTCCAGTCCTACTTGTGGAAGAGAAAGAGAGCCTCAAACCCGGGCTGTGTACACTGTCCGGCTGTTTTCGACGACGCTGAACATACAGTGTTTAACTGTCCATTCTGGGATGCAGCGAGAGCGGATGTAGCTGCAGCGATTAGGAAACTAGTTGGTCCCGGAGATGTGCAATACCTCTTGTGTGGTCCTGTTCTACAGGAGCTCCCGGATAAAACGTCCACGAGGAGAATGATAATGGCTACTTCAATCAGGCACAGGGAGCTGTTCCAGCGGATGGTGGAGACCATACTCGCTAAAAAAGAAGAGTTGGAGAGGCTGCGACAACGTCATCTTTAGTTAGTTAAGTTAATTGTTGTGGGCTGAAACGGCCAACCAGGGTGGTTAGAGGCTCTCAAGTTTTTGTAAATCTTATACATATTGTTATTTTTGTTGTAACTCAATAAACGATGTGGCCAGGGAGGCAGTAATGGGGAAACCTTATTCCCTCCCTGACTGCGATTCATTGGAAAAAAAAAAAAAAGGGGGACCAATACTATAGGTAATACATTTTATAATATATTGCCAAGTTCAATTAGGTAATTCCTATTTTATAGAAATATTTTATTTTTATTTGCTTTGACAGACAAAATATTTTGGTATTTCATTTTATTACACGCTATTGATAAAAACTGTAATAATATTACCGAACAGTGTACACCCGATATAGAAATAAATATTGAATACTATACTAAAATGCTAAGTAATATTATATTCTAATAATAATACAATAATGTTTAAAAGCATATCATTTCATTTATTAAAATAACTCGCAAACTGTTCTCGAATTTCAAATGCAGCCGTATTTGTCCTTCGATTAGTCGATCTCATGTCCGAAAAGCTCGAATAGTTTCAGTTTGCTCCTCACTTTCAATGAATGTGTTATTATTTTTAATCATAATGTAGTTATGTAGGTAGCATGCAGCTTTCACAATGCATTCGGCAGTTTTAACATCCGTTTCTATTGATCTTAGGAATGCTCGCCACTTCATAGCTAATATACCGAACGCATTTTCGATCACACGGCGCGCTCTGCTTAGTCGCATATTGAACTTTTTCTTTTTTTATGTCACTTATCATAGTGGCTTTAGGGTAAGGTCTCATCAAATAAGTTTGGAGAGTAAAATCTTCGTCACCAATGAATACGTGGGAAACAGGATTATCGGTACCTGGAAGTGGCTTCGAAGGTAGAATAGTTTTTCCATCAATGTACTGCTGAAAAAAAGCGGAATTTTCGAAAATAGCGCTGTCGCTGTGACGCCCATAGCTGCCAATATCAACTACCATAAACTTGTAAAACGGGTCTACTACCGCTAAGAGAACGATGGAAAAAAATTTTTGTAGCAGAAATAACTTGAGCCACTATTACTAGGACATTTTACTTTAATGTGCTTTCCATCAATGATTCCTAGGCAGTTAGGAAATCCCCAAACTTTTGAAAATCTCTCCACATCTTCATTCCATATCTGTTCAGTAGGTGCAGGTAAATAAGTTGGATGTAGATTGTTCCAAATTTCTTGACACACTTCTTTTATAATTTTTGAAACAGTTGATCGTCCCGTTCGAAAAGAAAAAGCAATACTTTGGTGGCTGTCACCGGTAGCTAAATATCTAAAAAATTAATAAAGATTCATAAAATACTTTTTAGATTCTTAGCGGATCGATGAATGTATTGATTTTTTAAAAATCATTTTAAGTTAAAATTTAGACAAAATTTATCAAATTTTAAATTTTAAATTATTTTGTAGTTAAAAATTTATAAAATGTTCAACGTAAATTTGTTATAATATATTAATAACTTTATTCACAATAATATCATCGATTAATATACTTAGTAATATCATAGGTAAGCTGACTGACCGTCTTCGCTCAGAATCATTTTTCTTATACTATGATATTATATTTTATTCTATTCAACCTCGTATTGTTTTAATGTTTTTCAGGTGAATTGGCCAAAATTAAATGGAAAAATTTGCGTGATTCCTATATGAGATTCAAAAAAAGTGTAAAAGGAGAAACAGGGCAAGCTAAGAAATACCATAAATGGCCATGGAGTAGCCACATGGAATTTTTAGATGATACTCTCAAATTTCGTCCTCCTAGCAGTAATATACCTGATATGTCAATAGGATCACCTAATAGACCAGAAACACCACCACAAATGGCACAGAGTTCAGATACACGTGAAAGTATTATTTCTCTAAGTACCAAACAAATGCCACCCCCTTTAACACCACGGAAAAAACTTGAGTCACATCATGAAGTTAATGACGTTGAAAAAGTTATCGACTATTTGCAAACAAAAAAAAGAACACAACTCGACGGTACTGATCATTTGTTTTTAAGTTACGCGGACACTTTTAAAAAATGTCACCCTCAAATACAAGCTGAACTTAAGATAGAGCTTGTAACATTATTCGCAAAAACTGAACTAAGAGAGCTATGTGAGCAAGTAAGACCAATATATTATAGTGACAATTCAGCTACTAGTTCCCCAAATTCTCAGTATAGTTTTGAATCACAGAGCCAGCCAGATAATCTTTCTGATACAACGACGAGGGATGTTTATGAAAATGCGAGCAACATGGTTATTGGATTAGGGTTGCCTAACCCTAATCAATATATTAATTAAGAAATTTTACTTCTAATGTTAAAACTAATATGTTTTATTTAAACTTTTTTTTACTTTAAAAACATGAATAAACTAAAAATAACTAAGATATTACACAATATTTTTCAATTTTAATAAATGAATAAGGTATAATAATTTTTTTTATTTTTATCTATCTTATAATAAATGTATTTATATTTATTATTAGTTTAATTTTTGTTATATGTTATTTTGTGAAATTTACCTCAAACAAATAGCTAATCTTTCTCTTGACTCGATTGGTTCTCTCCAGTTTGTTGGCAATTTTGAAATATTTACTTTTACTAGGTCATGTAATTCCTCGAAACACTCTCGTGACATGTGAAAATATTGAAAAAAACGATTTTCATGTGATTGAAGTTCAATACAAAGACGATGGTATTCGCCAAATGATTTTCTTTTCGTATTTATTTCATGCACCCAACATCGTCTTTTTCTTTTATTTTGAAGGGCGAGTAGAAGAAGAAGTTGCTCTTCGTCAGAACTTGACATATTGAATAAATAATAATATAATGAAAAAAACACTGAAATATATCGTTGATTTGTAACTATATGACTACAACCGCAGGTGGATATGTGACTGGCAAATATCATGTTTTTAGGCTAGACCGCTTATGAAGCAAACGCATGGTGTGTGGCGTCACCAGATCGCTGACCGCCGCGACAGACCGCGTTTTGTGTGCCCGAACCTTAAGTGTTGATACGGTGGTTAGGTTGCAACTATAAAATAATATCCCAGCTCGGGTCGACGACGGATGTCACATAAACGTTCGAACATTTCAACTTATTATATATGAAATATAAACTATTAAATAAATTGATTTTATTATTAATTTTTGATGCAACGCATCTATATTCTTTAACATGGGCTGCATTATATGGAATATACCTACGATTATTTATGCGTGTCGGAAGGTCAATAATTACGAACGTCTCTTCAATATCAACGATACGCGCAATGCCACAGTATGACCATTAGTATAATTCATACCGATTGGTTAGTGGAGTGGCGGAGTGCGGCGGACAATTTTAGCGACGTAAAACGCGCCCGCATTGTCTAACGTCATCTTGTGACGAACGCCCATGCGACACACAATCCGAGCGCCCAGAAAAACAAAAATTTTTCAAATAGATTTTAGCTGCCTTAGCTTTTCTTGGCGTACTGTATTCTGCGTTGGACGCTTTTCAAACCGGTGAATACAAGTTTAAAATATATAATAATTAATAGTATAACGTTTGTATAGCTCGCGTATCCACCTACTGGTTTATTCATGACATTGTACGTATACGAGCTGGTGTACGATGCGTTTCCACCTTTGCGCATTTCGTATTCAATGTTAATACGACATTTGTATTTCCGCTTGCCGTGTTCATATCCGTGGACATAGACTTAAACGCCGGCCTACGTGCACAAAAAGCTTTAAACGACGCTCTTTGCAGTTCCCAATTACAAGACTGCATATTGTGTGCGCGGACGTCACCCCACAGCATGTAACTTTTGTTTAGTTCATACTCGATACCGTATGTACACGTAATAATATAATTATGCCTACCGTGTACGAATAATATTTACTGCATTTCTAAAAATAAACACGATACCGGATTTTTAACTGATAACATGGTTACTGATAATTTAATTACATTAGGTGAACACGGAGTTTTGCTTATATTTATTATTTTACAGTATAAAATAATATAAAATGTTATTACTTATTATGTATCTTTTTAGGCAAATAAAACAATGGTCAAACGTTGTATGATTTGTGGCAACGTCGAAGACGTTTCAGTGCATTGGTATTTATATAATTACGTCCCTATAAAATAATAACATAACATAATGCGATGATTGTATTAGTTTTCCAGCGAATGTCGATCGGAAGCGTCAATGGGTGATGTTCGCCGAAGACAATGGTGTCAATGCTCGACAGATATTGGCTCATTCCAAGCTCTGTTCAAGGCATTTTGTTGCCAGTCATGACTACTATGGAGCAGCCGTACATCGCCGTCGACTAACTGCTGGAGCAGTGTCGTCAGTAGTGAGTAATAACCAAGATAAAACATTTGATCACTGTATTAAACAAAATACAGTGTCAGGCTGTACCTACCTACCGCATAAGATTCACTCACTTGATCATTACATTACTTTACTATACTCATAAAGTGTGAATTATACCCAAGTGGCAGGTATTTTACAGTGGCTACATTTTGATACTATACCTACTATAGGTACTTGCATTAGGTTAACATTATACTCTCAATATATTATATTATATTATATTTTTATATTGCTTATTATTGAGACATTTATTATGGGTATTTACAACCAATAAAAAAAATACTTAAACTTTTTCTTACAAAGTTCTTGATATTACTACTTCTACTACTACTACTACTACTACTTACTACTGACCTAGGTCTACTCTCCTTTATTTGTAAGTTGTGTACTAGATAGGTATTTTATCATTTCACATCCAAGTAGTGTCTAACCTACAGTTAAAATTACTAGACTCTTTACTAACCTCTCCTTTTTTGTGTACTGCAGGATAAGTATTTTATCATTTCACATATTGTCTTACTGTTAGCAATTTATACAACTAACTTTGTTTGTACTACAGTGTAACATATTTACTACTGATGTGTGTTATTTGATACATAGTGGTGATAGATATAGGAGTATTTGATTTTATCACATTGTATTCTCTTTAAAAAATAATTTGAATCACACCCTGAGTACCTACACTTACTGTTATAGAGTGCAATACATTTTTAAAATGTAAGTCATTGACCATTGTAATACCTAACCAACACAAGATTATATTAAATACGTGCACTTCGTTGCCCGTTAAATGTATCAACTTTGTATGACTCAAACTTTGTTCAATTCGTTATTTAATATTCGGTGTATGGTGTTCAAAATTTATCTTAACTTTTCCGTTGCCCAGAATAAAAATTCTGATTCGCAGCAGCACAATATATCAGGTAGGCAATCTACCTGTGGTAGATCGCGGACCCCGCCGTGCTGTTAGTACGTAAGTGTATGATTTAACTCTAAAGTATCAAAGTTATACCAAGTTTGTTGATTTTACTTAATTCTACCTACGATGGATTAATATAATCAATTTACCTATACAAAATCCTATCCTAATCTAACCGTACCGATGAATAAAAAAAAACAAATTTAACCCTTTGTAAATTAACTTATCTTCTTCCCAGAGGTCTAATCTATCTAAGAACATTAATTTATATATATATCTAACTATATAAACACAGAGACTATAACTATACAGACTAAACTCTGGAACTACTTATCAGATCTTCTTGTATATTATATTATATGTATGTATATTGACAAAAAATAATAATACAAATCAACAAACATGACCGATTAACCAATAGCAACCTAAAATTTTCTTTCATATAAACCTTCTTCGTGAAATACTCTTTCGTTTAAAAAAAAAATCAAAAAGATCTGATAAGTAGTTCCAGAGTTTGTACAGAGATTTTTATTTCACGTTTTTATAGTTTGATATTATATTATAATTTATATTTAAAAAGTAAAGCAAATAGTTTTTTTTATTATTATTATCATTAAAAACCCATGGCAACCATTTATAAACAAAAATTGTCATCTGAAATCTCAAAATTCCCGTCTTAGCACCTCCCGGGATTAATCCTTTCCCTTTTAAAATTAGCCTATCTTTTAAGTTCGGCCAAATTACACACATAGTAAAAATTTCATCAAAATCGGTTAAGTGGTTTAGGAGTCCATTGAGGACAAACATTGTGACACGAGATTTATATATATTAAGATGTATGAACAACACAGTCATTAAAAGTTTTTCTTTTTATTGTTTTAAGTTAAAATTCTGTATTAAACTACATTCTTTTTTACTACTACTACTACTACTACTTACTACTGACCTAGGTCATTTGTAAGTTGTGTACTAGATCAGTTTTTTATCATTTCATATGTAGTACTCTTGGAAATGTTTATATTATTTTAATACTTAATACAATAGATTTTATTGGTGCTAGGTTGGGCAGAGCTTAGATTTAGGCGTAGTCACATATTCAATTAAACATTATTTTGCTTTTTGAAAAATGATTTGAACTGCAACAAGTATCAAATGATTTCACTATAACACTTACTGTTATACAGCGCAATACGTTTTTACAATAGTTCAAATTTATTGTCTTCTGTGAATTTCTTTGTTTTTTGATTTGTACTTGATTTAAAAGTTAAAATGTATTTATTTAATTATTACAAAAGTCAGTAAACATATTTTATTATCTCAACAGTACACCTGCTTACTACAATGAAAATTTTTAGATTATACTACGACAGGTAGGTACTTATATTAAGTCATTATTATTGTAAAAGATTGTATTAATGTTATGTTAAGCAGGGCTTACATAAAGGTGTAGTTAACTTGATCACATTGAACACATATTTAGCTAAACATTATTTTGTAACTCCTTAAAACCGCATTTTTTTGTATAATAGAAACCTTATTGCATATGGGTACCTACACTTACTATTATAGAGCGCAATAATTATTTTTTTGTAAAAAAACACATAAGCACAACGAATTAAACTGACATTGGTACTGCTTAATATGTAATTGGTACTCTTTTTAACAACATTTATCTTATACTTATGTTGTTAAGGTAGAATTTTTTCCAGTGCTCACACACACCTTCGATGGAATTTAGTAATATTATTACTATTACTATCATTATTGTTCATGATTATGTTTACTTCTTCTGAAGTATAACATTATGACAAGCATTATGTCAATACATGTTATGTCAGTTGCATACATACCAATATACATAATATAACTATATAATACATAATAACTAATATTGTTTTTTTACTATCACATACACATTGCATTCTATTACCTTGAGTTACACGTGCTCAAACTTAAACTAACTCAACAGTTAGGCATTTGTTCATTTGTTTATTATTTTTGTTGAGGATCATGACGTACACATGATACCTCAACAGAACACTTTTATTTTTACTTAAAGGACCATGAAACAAAAATATGATTTTTGCTTAATTAATAGTTGGTTAATTACTATAACTAACGGTGGTACTAAAATTTGTATACGTCGATTTGTTAACGCGCTAGAGCCAAAGAGAGATAGCCGCGTGACGTCACAAGATCACACGGCGCGGCGGCGGCGTATACTTTTATACAGGAATCACCGACGCGGTCTAGATTATTTATTTATAATTTTTGTTATAATATTCAATTATATTATAAATCACTTCGTAGACACAACAATGAACAGACCTATATAAATACTCTATTTGGTTAGTTATTTTTTTATCTAAAATAAGACTTATTCTATGTCGACGAACGTCGATCAACCGCATTTTCCGTTTATACATCTTCGTAAACTGACGTATTTTTCAACTAAACATTTTCATCGTTGGAATTTTGTTTTACGAGGTAAAGTAGTGTATTATAAATTATAATCATTTTTATTTTATTTACTAATAATAATAATTTGTTAATTACATATTATATATTTTATATAAAGTGGAAACAGTTATAAGTACCTATATTATGTTATATTATATTATAATTTATAAGAAGTGTTCTCGCATAAGCAAAATATGTTTTATAACAATTTGTATTTGTTTTTGACAGTGTATTACAAATATTTAAATATGTCAATACGTCCATATAGTTTTGAGCCCACTGTGAACGATATTGATATGGCTGATATTCAGCCGGGTAGAAATGAACCAGATATACCAGAAAAATTAGAGGGTCGTTCAAAAATTAATGTGAACGATTGGTGTTTATGTAATAAATGTATTAGGTTTACTACTGACCAAGAGTGTATTTGTTGCTTTGAGTTAGAAAAATTACATAAATTACTACCACAGAGTAACAAAAAAACATGTATAACGGAGATAAGCTCATTTTCAAAAATTATTTTAGATGAAGAAGTAAGTCATAGATTAGGTACCTACATAATACAAACACAGTGAATTCAGTTTTTTAATTTTGTCCTCGATATTATTTATTACGTTTATTAGGTTCTCAATATTACACGACAACAAATCATTGTTAAATCAAAAAATAAAATCAAAAAAAAAACGTAATGTTCATCACAACCAACAAATAAGATGTGGAGGTATATTTGTTATAAACAATTTACTCATTGGATAAACTCGTGGAATTCTATAGGAAAAGGTAGGATGACTACAAGTCCATTGATAATATAATGCAATATGTTAACTAATGCTTTTAAATATGTATAGGAACATATAAATACAAGTAATTAAATTTTTGGTTTTATATAGGTAATCGTATTGTTATTCCGTCGTGTGTTGTAAATAAAATTCGGCAGAAATATCCGGAACGAGACGGTTGTTATGTTGGTTATAAATCATGCACACTGTAAACATAATATATTAGTTATATAATATATTATATTATAAACATATTATTACCATGCATAATTATTATTAATATATAAAATATAAATATTTCAATATTGTAATATTAATGAGAACACTTCTTATAATTACATTTTAAGCATACAATATTCACATATTTATTTTAATATGTATGTACCTATTTTATAATATTATCTTAATGTCCTATAAGTTATAACCATATCAATTAATATAATAATATATTTTATGTTTTGATATTAAAGTATGTACATTAAAATTAAAAATTATTCACATTAAAATAAAATGGTGTAATTTATTTTAGAGGTAAAATGGTTCTTTGTTCTGTATTTGGTTGCAATTCAAATAATGATAAGAAAAGGGCAACTTGCAGCCAATCTGAAAATATAAATTTTTATAGTTTTCCAAAAAGAAATAAATCACCACTTAGATTTAAACAATGGTTAGTGTTTTGTAAACGTAAAGATTTTGTCCCGGGTAGTGGATCTAGAATATGTTCAAAACATTTTCAAGAAAAAGATTTTACAGAATCGAGTAAACTACAAAAACAGCTACTGCCAAATGAAAAATAAAGTTATATTTAAATTCCGATTCTATTCCAACTATTTACAAAGTCGATGATCTTAGACCCAAAACACCTCGAAGTATAAGAATATCCCGAAAAAGAAACGAAGAAGATATTATATCAAAACAAAATTCAACTAACACATCTGTAAAAAAATTAAAAGTTGACAATTTCGTAAACAATTTTAATGAATCTGATTCCGAAGACGATAATGTACTAGATATTGATAATCCAAATTGTATTTACTTCAGTGATAATCCGAATGATAAAGGCATACAGTGTGATTTAGGCAATGAGTGCTACGAATTGTATAAGCCTACAAATGACATATCTTTTGAAATAGAAGACCAAGAAGAAGAAGAAGAAGAAGAAGAAGAAGAAGAAGAGTATGAAGAAGAAGAAATGTATGAATGTAAACAGACAAAGCAAAAACCATCATCAAATATAGAAGATGATTCTTGTTTTTTTGTATTTTGGGATTGTTTACTGCCACTTTTTAATCGTTGCCGTCAATGTAATTCTACAGTTGTATCCGTCCAACATTATATCCAAGGGGCATTACTTTCTGTTATAACTATATGTGATAGAAACCATAAATTAATTTGGCGTTCACAAAATAAGAGTAATAAACGTCCATTAGGAAATATATTGATAGGATCTGCTTTGACTTTATCCGGAATTCTGTACACACAAATGGTAGCTTTCTGTGATTCATTAAAACTATCGTTTTTTTCTCGTCCAGTTTATGATAAAATAATTAAGCGTTATACTGGACCAGTCATTTGTAATATTTGGGAAGATCAAAAGAAAAGTACAATTAACAGTATTAAAAATTCAGAAAATGATATTTGGTTAGCCGGAGATGGGCAGTATGACTCTCCAGGCTTTTGCGCCAAGTATTGCATTTATTCGGTAATGGATTTACGTAGTGGAAAAATAGTGGACTTTAAACTTGTACAAAAAGGTATGGTAAAAGGAGACTTAGAAAGAAAAGGTTGTGAATTATTACTTAATGATTTGACCAAAAACCAAAATTTTAATATTAAATTGTTTCTTACTGATCGACATAAAGGAATTCGTTTTTACATTAGAACACAACATCCTGAAATACAACATGAATTTGATGTATGGCACCTATCTAAAAGTTTGATGAAAAAAATGAAAACTTTAGAAAAAAAACATGAAAATGCATATTTATGGAAAAGTAGTGTTAATAATCATCTTTGGTGGGCTTCGCAAAACTGCAAAGGTGACGGTCAATTATTAGTTGAAAAATTCACGTCTCTACTACATCACATAAAAAATGAACATGAATGGGAAGAAAATGGAGTAACAAAAACATGCGATCATGATCCATTAACAGACGAAGAAATAAATAAAAAATTATGGTTAAAATCCGATGACGAATCATACTATGCATTAAAAAAAATTATAACTGCCAAAGATTTTATAAAAGATTTGCCGCATGCAAAACATTTTGTGCATACTGGCCGCTTGGAATCTTATCATAATGTAAGGCTAAAATATATGCCAAAACGAATTCATCTGAAATATAGAGGTATGTACATGAGATCCATCATTGCTATATTGGACCATAATTACAATACAAATAAACAAGTAGTAGGTGATAAAATGGTATACTCGAAACCGTTAGGGAAATACACAATAAAAAATGTATATGAGCGTACTGATAATGATTGGCGAAAACAAATTATGCAAGAAGTACTCGATTTGGCAAAAAAAAAAACAAACGAATATAATATCATAACAATACCAGAAGAAATTGAAATTCCTAAGTCCATAGCTCCAATACCAAGACCAAATATTGAAGAAATACGGTCTAAAAGATATTCGAGATTTACAATTTAATTTTATAATATTCTCTTAAAAGTGTTTATATTGTTATTTTTAGTTTTTAGAACAATAAATATATTATATTCATCTGATAATCTATATAAAAGTATATATTTATGTGAAATATCGAAATAATATTACATCAATGTCAATTCTAAATTCTAATACCATAGTTAATAGAGGTTAAACAAATTAATTACGTACATTTAAATTTAGTAAAACGACAAAACGTTCACTAACATTTATTAAAACCCACTGACTTATGATAATTGTCTTAATTTTTATTTTTTGTTGAATATAACAAAAATTATAAATAAATAATCTAGACCGCGTCGGTGATTCCTGTATAAAAGTATACGCCGCCGCCGCGCCGTGTGATCTTGTGACGTCACGCGGCTATCTCTCTTTGGCTCTAGCGCGTTAACAAATCGACGTATACAAATTTTAGTACCACCGTTAGTTATAGTAATTAACTAACTATTAATTAAGCCAAAATCATTTTTTTTTGTTTCATGGTCCTTTAACTATTTAATGTTTAACTGTTAATTATACTACTTATGGACTGCGATTATGTACCTATTTATTTTAACCTATTCATTGATTATTGCTCGAAATAGAGTCAGACTTAACCTTAAACTTAAATGTTATAATTTTTAATATTTTGTTTTACTTTCAATTACAAACAAATGTTTGATATATTTGTACATATCTCTCTAAACAACACTTTTATTTCACTTATTAGTTTCCCTTTTGTCATTTGACTTAACTGTTTAATTTTATAACTGTTGATCACTGCTTCAGAACCATTCGTTTGCTATGACTAAATATATTTTAAACTGCGCTCCTATTATTTGAACTAATAGTCTGTTTGACAAATGTGCTTACAATATAGTTTATTAAACAATTGACATTAAATATACAACTGTACTTTTTGATTTAATTATTACTTTATTACATTATATTAGTACTTAAGTAATTCAAAGCGTCCTGTACTTTAACAAAAGTTTCAGTTATTATTCATTTTTATATTGTTCAAATTTTGGAATAGTTACCACTTACTTTAAAACTTACCTTAAAAACTATTATGGGTAAATTATGTTTGGTTAAAAATATTTATACTTAACGAAGCATAAAGTTGTATGCTTAAATAACATTTATTACATTTGACTTTTAGCAATGATTATATAATATGTATAAAATAAAAAGATATAAAAATATTAGATTTATGAAATAACGCTAAAACATTTTTACTCTGTCATTAATACAATTAATTGATAAATAAATATGTGATTTAAAATTGAATTACACTAACCGCCCATTAATTTATAGGTAGTCGGACGGCAACTGGTGCCAGGCGTGGCTGAAGAGCCTGAAGGTGGAGACCCCATGCAAGTTGAAATAGAAGTTGTGGACGAAAACGCCATGATGGATAACCACATCATTGAAGTTGTGATGGAAGACGGCGTTATGGACGAAGACAATGTGGAAATTGTCGACGTGGAAAACATGGAAGTCCAGACGGACGACGAATTTTGCCGGCGGACGTCGAGATAGTCGATGTCCTGCCTGGTGAACTCGAGTTCATGGACATTGACTTCAACCCTGAAGTTGCTGTTGAACTACCAAGTGTCAATGCGCCACGAGTAGACAGGCCAGCCGGCGTTCAACACCCACTTCCGGATCGGCACGACATTGGGCCGTTGAATCAAGTCTGCAGGCACTGTGAGGCCCGTCACTTCGACTGTGAACGCGCTTCGAGGGGTCATTTCACATTGTGTTGCAACAACAATCAGATGGTGATTGCTGAAGAACCCCGTCAGTTGCAACAAGCACCTGAATTGCTACAGAGTTTGTTGGTAGACGACTCACAGATAACAACACAGTACCGTAGAGACATAAGACGGTACAACAACACTCTTGCGTTTGCCACCTTCTCTACTGACCTCAATCAGAGAAGATTGCCTGGTTGCGGACGGAGTGTTCACTGTACACGGCCAGGTGTATCGAAGGATCACCAACAACGTCGTCAGAAACGACGACAGACACCCAAGTTACTGCGAACTCTATTTCATTGGATCTGGGGAAGCAAACCGGGCTCGCATGAACCAGAACCACCAGGGTGAGCTGAACGAGACTGTGCTTACAGACTTGGACACGATGCTGAGGCAAACCAATCCATTTGCCATGGCATTCAGCAACATGAGAGCAGTGTGGCTGGAGGAACAGAGAATTGCCAACGCCAATCCTCTGGTGCAACCCAGGAGAGTCACCATGCACTTGGTGGCCGACCCAAACAGTGACCCAAGGCGGTACAATCTACCGCCAGTTCAGGTCAACGAAGTTTCGGTCGTGTTTGCTGGAAACAATGGCCAACCGCCGAGAAACCTTGACCTGGTGGTGTTCGACTCAAATCCAGTGAACCCACAACACAGGATGCAAAACTTATCATACGGCTCCCAGCACGCAGATCCAATGCTATACCCTATTTTGTTCCCACACGGTGAACTGGGTTGGCATTTCGAACTGCGACAAACCGATGGTGGTCGGCGAAATTCTGTGCGCACACGTAACACTATCAGAAAATTTGTGTGTCACCGTCTGGCCATTCGTTACGAAGGGACTAACGACCAGAGGCATCGACAATTGAGTCCGATACACCGCGGTTAGGTTCAACAGTACGTCTGTGACCAATACGTACGAATGGAAACAAACAACCTACGGTTCATCGAACGCAATCAGAGAGCCCTGTTTGCCGAAGCGTATCAGGGCTTGGTGGATCACATCAACCAGCAGATGCACATTGACGAACCTGCCCCGGTTGGACGCAGAATGATTTTGCCGTCGACCTTCACTGGAGGTCCGCGTTACATGAAACAGAGCTACCAGGATGCAATGATCATAGTGCGCAAGTACGGCAAACCCGACCTGTTCATTGCCTTCACTTGCAATCCTGGGTGGCCCGAGATCGTCAACAACAAAGGAAATCATGCAGTTGCAAGTGACAGACCCGAACTGGTGGCAAGGGTGTTTCACGCCAAACTCAAGCAGCTCATGTCAGACATAACTGAGAACAGTGTTTGGTAACGTGGACGCATATGTTTACACTGTTGAGTTTCAAAAACGCGGTCTGCCACACGCACACATACTCATCATCCTTAGCGATGGCAACAAATTGCTCACAGCCGAGGATATAGACGATGTGTGCGCTGAACTGCCAGACCTAGGAGACGAGAACAATCAGAGACTGTTCACAGCTGTGACGAGTCACATGATACACGGACCATGTGGCCAACTGAACTGCAACAGTTCGTGTATGGCTGAAGGGATATGTCTAAAGAAATATCCAAAGGTATATAGTACAGAGACAGTTTACGTTTCTGACGGCGGGTGCCCAACGTACCGTCGACCAGACAACGGAATTGAGACCCTCGTGAGGGGTCACCAGGTCAGCAACGAGTTTGTAGTTGCCTACAGCCCTTACCTGCTGGCCAAGTACGATGCACACATCAACGTAGAGGTGTGTTCTACTGTGAAGAGCATAAAGTATTTATACAAATACGTCTTTAAGGGCCACGACATGGCTACAGTAGAAGTCCAAGACAGAAATGAAATTGAAAAGTAAGCATCTGTTAATTTATTTCTACATTATACTATAACGGTTTTAACTCATAAGCAATTCGACTAAATAAAATACAAAGGTTATTTTAAAAATGTAGCATACTTGGACAACGAAACAAATATTCTTTATTAATACTTTGATGTATTACTCCTTAAATATTGTTACTATGATTTAACAAAAAAACACTCAACTTACATTTTTAAATATTTATTTGTTTGTTGTTTTCATTTGCAAATTAACAATATACTATAAGATAATGGTTACTTTTCGGTTATTATGTTTTTGATATTACTTTTATACATAATTAATTCATACAGTAGTACACTGACCTTAAAAAATTATATTTTATTTTTATAAGTTTTACATTTTAAATTTACATAATATAATTATCTATATGGATATAATATAAATTAATTAATAAATAGACAATTGATAAATAACTATATTTAACTGACATCTCAATCAAAACATAAGTTTCGGGTCGGAAACACTTTTATTCAATCTTAATAAACAAACACAAAATTTACAATCAAACGTATCGCAGTATTGACATACCGCGACTGCCCCCCTGACTATAATTTTTGCCTTATATCTAGTTTACAATTTAACTGCCTCAGCACATTTGCTTCCCTGGCCTACACTAAAAATATGATTACTATTTGTTTATGTACATAGTAGGGTGGTCCTTAGTTATAGAAGAAGAATTTTTTTTAAAATATTTTTAGCCAGGTACCCGCCATTTTGTTCATTACAATGAGTAAGTTATTTGGGCTAAATTTGGTCATGATGACTCACCCCCTTCCCGTGCCTCAAGAGGGTTGAAAATTTGCCATAGAGGGTAGTTTTGTAGTTTTTTTAGTTTAACTCAAAAACTATAGTACTTAGCGCAAAAATGTATAGAGGGTTGATTATATATTTTAGTATTCCTCATAAAAAATATATTTACAAAATTTGTGGCAAGTCTGTTATTTTCCAAGAAAAATGGAAAAGTACAAAATATTTTATTTATTTTGCAACATAGATTTTTTACATTTATAAATTAGACAAATTATATAGAAGTTATTATAAAATTGTATTTTAATTATTCCATTTTGTTATAAGTTTGTTTTAAAACTTCACGACTGAATCCCGGGTATTGCTTCCTATAATCTTGAACAATCTAAAATAATAAATAATAAATCTTAATAAATTCCTAATTATTCCACGAGCAAAAAAATATTAAAAAATTACCTGTAACACGTATTGTTTCTTTTCCTCTTGTTTAGTAAATTTGTCATTGAACTCTTCCATCAATTTCACACCTCTTTCTGCACTATCATTGACAACTTTTAATGTAGCTATAATATCCTTTGCTTCTTTATATTCGGTGGTTATTTCCCATAAACTTGGATCCTTATGTAAAAAGTCCGAAGAAATCCGAAATCTTCGAAAAAACTGTATCGATTTATTTGATATTAATTCAAATGGAAGATCTTTACATACAAAATGTTGAACGTCATCGAATTGTAAAACAATTTTTTTTTGAGAGTCTTTTTCTTGTTCGTCGGCATTGATTTCTTCTTCATTTGTTTCCAATATCCGTTTTGCCATTTTAGATTTAGTATAATAATCAATGCGATCATCAAATAAAGAAAATACTGCACATTCATCATTTAAGTACCACAAATGATTGATACATTTTTTTATTGCTACTTCTCCTATTTTTCTATTATGTTTTGTATAATCAACTAATTTTTTTAAAAAAATTATATCATTGAGTGGAGCTGTTATTGGATCGGGAGCACATATCCATGCCTCTAAATAACATTGTACAATAAAACAACATATTTCTTGTAAGCCTCTTTTTTCAACTATCGAGAGCTTCAACTGCTGATAGAATAACAACATTTTAAAACAATATATACCTTTTGCCATCCATCGAGCTAAATGGTAAGCACCAGGTGGTCGAAAATGTATACCTCGTGGAGGTGTTTTCCCCAAAAATATCATAACAAGTTCTATAAATTCTTTATAGTCATCTCTTGGATATTTATCTTCGATTGTTTTTGTACAAAATAATAAAACATCTTCTACTACATATTTTAATTCTTCAAATATTTCTGGGTGCGACGTCCATGTATGAAAATTACGTAAATCTAAATTCAACCAGTTATTTTTAAATCGTTTAAACAAAGGAATATCAGGTCCAGACATAACAGATAATTTTGATGTAACAAAAACAGCTTGTAAAACGATTTCAAAAATATGGTGACGACAAGCAAAAAATAGAATATTTCGGTTTAACTTTTGTTCAAGAAGAATGCATGCACCATTTAGACGGCCACTATTTGATGCAGTAGTGTCAAATACAAAAGCTTCTACTTTATCTAATAGACACCAATCGTTTAAAGTATTATATACAGCTGAACATATTTCATTCCCTTTCCCAGATGATGATTGTGGAAGTCCTAATAATTGTTCAACATTAGGAGCTGTCATAATCACAGGAAGACGATCTACCCTGTTAAGCCGGGTAGTAATTTTGAATCCCAATGCACAACGCAATATTGGTGATTTATACTTAAAAAATTAGATTTTATAGTTTCAGATAATTTTTGATGATATTTTTCTCGAGCTCTTTTAATTGAAGATCTATTAATTATGTACTCACTAGTATTGACATTAAACGATTCAGCTGCAGCTGTAAGTAAATGCACAGCATCTCGGTCACTTATTTTGCATTTGTCTAATGTAGCCGATAAGCGGTAGTTTATAATTTCTTTTCTTGCTCGCTTGATATTTGATGGGCCAGGACTTTCCAAATTCATAATTTCCTCTTCATCAGTTAAGTTTTCATCTGTTACATAGTCCATAGACACAACTGTAACATAAAAAGTTCTTAGAAACATTGTTTTTGAAAGTCATTATTTAAAATTATTAATTTACATTAATTTTAAAAATATAATTATAAAATAAAATTAATATATAAACTACCTGTTGATGTCGATGCAATTTCGTGTTTTTCTTTCTGTTTGGCCTTTTGTTTTTCTAAAAACAATTTTCGAAATTCAAGACTGGTTAATTTCGAGTCTTTACCCATCATGCATCCGTGACGTCCTTTTTCACGTTGTTTTATTAAAAATAGCTTATCTTCGTGAATTTTTATAATATTTAATGCATTACTATGCGCAATATCAAATAAGTCATCTAAATTGTCTTCAAATGTATTTATATTTTTTTTTTGTGTATCCATTTTTCTATTTTTATTTTTATCTAATTGTCTCCATTCGTCTTAGAGTTTTTTAATTTTTGTTACGCAATTTGATCGATCTTGAATAGGTATACGTGCTTTTATCCAAAAAATTTGACATTCATCAAACACAAGACTAGCGCTATCGTGTAATGTTAGTTTGACTGTACGCATATTGTAAAAGAGAACGCTCAAAATATCTCTTTTTGATGGAAGCTTACTACCGGTTATTTGATTTTTCATAACACCAACCAAAAAAATTAACTGTCTTGACACGTTGACATAATTAAATATGTGAATTAAAATGTATACTAAATGTAAAACAATATTAAACAATATTTTAGAATAACACTACTATAATCACTATACGTTTAACCACACCGCTGTACACTCAGTGAATAACGGAAAATTAAACATGTAGGCTAATTTCATTTAGCCATTTAGGTAATAGGTATTTAATGACACCGATATTGATGACGATAAAGTAAAGTGGTTTGGTCATAAATCGTTTTCAACACATAGTTATCGCAAACAAATATCTTTATTACTGAAAATGATAACAAATCTACTACCTATATCTTCTATCGATTTGCTAAAGATAATTATTTCCGAAATTATTATTACAATATTATATAATCCAAATATTACTACAATACAATGGTCACTTCACTGCAAATTTCGCAATCACCTAATTTTATTGTATTTTTAATATTTTATCAAACGCACTTGAATAAATGTAAAAAATCTATTTTGCAAAATAAATAAAATATTTCGTACTTTACTATTTTTCTTGGAAAATAACAGACTTACCACAAATTTTGTAAATATATTTTTTATGAGGAATACTAAAATATATAATCAACTCTCTATACATTTTTGCGCTAAGTACTATAGTTTTTGAGTTAAACTAAAAAAACTACAAAACTACCCTCTATGGCAAATTTTCAACCCTCTTGAG
The DNA here is from genome assembly GCA_008086715.1 of Sitobion miscanthi. Classification (NCBI taxonomy): domain Eukaryota; kingdom Metazoa; phylum Arthropoda; class Insecta; order Hemiptera; family Aphididae; genus Sitobion; species Sitobion miscanthi. The sequence goes on from CM017797.1 coordinate 44,813,553, forward strand.
GCACGGGAAGGGGGTGAGTCATCATGACCAAATTTAGCCCAAACAACTTACTCATTGTAATGAACAAAATGGCGGGTACCTGACTCTAAATTTTGGAAGTTAAAAAATAAGGACCACCCTAGTACATAGTCACCTATTACTACAATACATACATTTTTCCTTAATTTTTTCCCCTTCTGGACCAGGAATATTTGTTAAAATATCTTCAATTTTTCTAAAAATATCTATACTTTTCAGTAGTTCACTATTAGATTCTTCCAAATTTTTGAGATTCGTGCATAACTCAGATAAGTGTAATTTTATGAATGCTAAACCACATTTGACTGCATTATCTTGTACAATCAGTTTCAGCTTTTCGACACTTAAAGCATCATATGTTAAACTTTCAATCATGTTTTTAAACTTTTCAAAATTATTTGCATAGAAAAGTGCAGCGTTTAACCATGTTCCCCATCTTGTAATAATAGGTTCGGGTGGTAAAGGTATACCCGGCATTTCTTTTCTGTATTTATTTATTCTCGATGGTGCTTTTAGGAAAGCTTTTTTTCCTAAAATAAACAAAATAAGTTACAAATGTATTTAAATTTTAAATAAGTACTAAACACATTACCATTGTTAATTAATTTATTTATATCAGGATACAATTCTCGAATTTTCTCTAGAACTCTATTAACTGCGTGTGCCATACATGTTATATGAATTAATTTTGGAAAAAATATTTTTAATGTTTTTGCTGCTTTGATCATATAAGTATCAGCATCGCTAATCAAAAGTAATACTTTTTGTTCAATACCAGGAAATATTTTAACGAGGAATTAATAAACTGACAAATAGTTTCATAATTTGTGGATTCTAATTCTTTACATGCAACTATATATGATTTACTAGGTGTCCCATCTAATTTACCAATTAATAAATTTGCAATAGACAAACCTAAACGAAAATAGTATGTTTTATTATATGAGAAATTAAAAAAAAAATATTTATACAAACCTCTTGGATCGGTTGTCTCGTCAACAATTATGTAAACGTAATTATTTCCAATATCGCTAATTATTTGGTCCATTACGCTTATATAAATATTTGGTATGTAATTTTTTCTTAAAGTACTTTCATCTGGAGTTGATTTGCCAGTATGCTTTTCCAAAAATGATTTTAACACATGATTGCCCAGCTTATGCAAAGGAATATTTGCAGCAACAAATGCATTACATAAATCTTCAAAAAATACATTTCTACTATTCGAGATTTGAGAAGTAATGAAAATCTGCTGTTTTCTTTCTTTATTCCTTTGTAATGCATTTATGTGTTGAACTAAAACAAATATACATGTATTTTTGATATAAAATAACATGGAGTTACGTACAAAACTTACTTGTTTTGGAATGATGATCTAATAGATATTTTTTTTCAGTAGACACAGACTTTTCACATACGAGACAATATATAATCTTTCCATCTGATGAAAATACTTCTTTATTTTCATTATAAGGAGCAATCCAATTCGATATTTTACTTTTTAAACTTGATTTTATTTTAGGCATTTCGACGAATACGTTCACGGTCGGTTAGTGCGGTCAAACTGATCAAAGAAATAGGTACTAGTACGTATCAACGGGTAAACGCACACGACGCTTATAGCTTTCGTAGTCGTTATTATCGCTAGTCATAGTAATTTGAGATAGAAAATTCCAGACGAGCGATAAATAGCATAGATAATACTCCTTTATACTTCTAAGATCATATTAATCAAACCAATAATAAAAATCCACAATAATGTTATTATTTTTATATTATAAAATTAGTTAAGAAATATTGATTTGTACATTTGATTACGTGAAATATACAAAATTGAAAAAAATTGCAATAAATTGCAACATAAAATTAAACAGAAAGACAGTAATTAATACAAATCGTGTACATATTTGATCAGATTTGATTTATCTTAACTACAAAAAAAGTTGCAATATCAATTAAATCCGGTCTTTACTCATAACATTATTATGTATTAATCGAACGAATTTTGTTTATTTCAGTTTCATCAATGATCGGTACGTCAGTCCGTCGGAAGCAGTTTGGCGACTGTTTTCGTACGAGTTGCATAAGCCGAGTCACATTGTGATCAGGCTTCCAGTCCATCTGGATGACTACCACACGGTGTACTTTGCTCCAGGACAAGAACTGGAGCGGGTGCAAAACGCAGCGCTGGCCCGGACAAGACTCACGGCGTTATTTTCGCTCAACGAGACGGACCATGAGGCCAGACAGTATCTCTACCACAAGATACCGTTGCATTACACCTGGATGTAAAAGACAGGAGGTGGAATCAGCGCCGAAGGGTAATGGGCAATGCCCAACGAGACGTTGTCTCGGATGTACGCGGTCAACCCGCTAGATCGAGACCGATTCCTCTTGCGACTGCTGCTGCTGCATAGGAGAGGTCCTCAGTCGTTCAGAGACATGAGGACCGTCGACAGGATCGTGTATCCGACCTACGCGGCGGTGGCGGTGGCGCTTGGACTCCTGGAGGATGACCAAGCCCTGCTGGCGTGCATGGCAGAGTCCGCAGCCGTGGACACTCCCGCACAGCTGCGTTACCTACTGGTGACGATCCTGTTGTACTGCGAGGCCGCGGATCCGCTGGCGTTATACATGGCAAGCGAGGAAGACCTGAGGCAAGACTTCTCCCACAGACTGAGAGGCGAGGGCCGCGTGCCTGGACACCGTCGGGCGGCTGCTGCGGGGTCACGGTAAAACGCTGGCCGACTACGGGTTGCCGAATCCGGACGTCGCGCTGCTCGAAAAGGACGCGGGCGGAGACGTCTACGCCTTCGTCGACGCGGTGGTGCGTTGGACCCTGCAGTTGGACAATCTCAACGACGAACACCGGGCGGTTTACGACCGCGTGATGGCGGCCGTAGACGACAACCGCGACGTCGCGAAATTGTTCTACGTCGACGGGCCCGGAGGTACGGGGAAAACGACGCTTTACGGCTGCCTAATATGGTCGCTCCGCAACATGGGCAGATCCGTGTTGTCCGTGGCGTTCACGGGAATAGCGGCGACGCTCATGGACGGTGGTATGACCGTTCACTCGACGTTCGGTTTGCCTTTCGGTACGCTCAACGAAGAATCTACATCGTCCATCACCATGCAGTCTCTACGCGCAAGCAGGATACGGGATGCGGCACTCATCGTCTGGGACGAAGCGCCCATGTCTCCGGGGCTCCAACTGACGGTGGTCGACCGGTTGCTAAAGGACATAATGCAATCGGAACTACCGTTCGGTGGCAAGACGGTTCTATTCGCGAGCGACTTCAGACAGATACTGCCGGTGGTCCGCAGGGGGACGAGGGCCGCGATCGTGGCGGCTTCCATCAGGCACCAATATCTTTAAGCGTCGTATCCCCTACTCTTTCCACGAGGAGAGCTCGGTTGGCATCAACGCTTGCTACAAGAGGGCCCTCGCCGTACTGTTCGCAATCGGAACAGTATCAGGGAGTATACTTGCTATCGTCTTGCTATTCGTTACAATGGCAACAACGACACAATCAACGATACTATGAGTTTATTACATAATAGTCGATTTCTGTTGCAACAGTTTGTGGGTGATCATTACGTTCGAATGGAAGTGAACAACTTACAGTAGGTACATTAGATGGCATCAAGCTGAGCTTTTTGCCGAATCGTGTCAGGCACTTGTGGATCACATCAACCAACAGCTCCAACTCGACGCACCCGTGGCGGGCGTTGGTCGTAGGATGATTTTGCCATCGTCGTTCACAGGCGGTCCCCGTTTCATGAAACAGTGTTATCGTGCCTTGATGGGCATTGTGTGTAAGTGTGGAAAGCCTAATCTTTTTATTACATTTACGTGTAATCCTAGCTGGCCGGAGATCACACAGAACCTATCGAGATGGGCCACGGCAAGCGACAGACCGGACCTGGTGTCCAGAGTGTTCAACGCGAAACTCAAGCAGCCAATGCGCGACATAACGGTGAACAATATATTTGGTAATGTCGATGCATATGTATATTCTGTCGAGTTTCAGAAACGAGGACTGCCACACGCCCACATACTGATCATTCTGAGTGAGGGTAGCAAGTTGCTAACCGCCGACGACGTCGACAATGTAGTGTGCGCCTTCTTACCAGACCCGGTGACTGATCCGCGTCTATTCGATTGTGTGACGAGACACATGATCCACGGGCCGTGTGGCACAGTAAACCCAAACAGCCCATGCATGGTGGACAACAGTTGTTCAAAAAAGTTTCCAAAAGAATACAGCGAAGAGACTGTATACATTTCTGACGGCTGTTACCCGAAATACCGCCGGCCAAACAACGGACCTGTGGCCAGGGTCAGAAATCAAGAGTACAGCAAAGAGTTTGTCGTGCCTTACAATCCGTACCTGTTGGCAAAATATGATGCATACATTAACGTAGAGGTATGCTCTACTGTGAAGAGTGTTCAGTATTTGTATAAATACGTGTATAAAGGGCATGATGCTGCGACCATGGAGTATGGAACGGAAATAGACAGGTATGTTATCAAAATGCATTTTTCTATAAGTTAACACATTTTATTCTTTCAACTATTGCATTTGTAAAGTTTTTTGGTGTCCTGGCCTAACTGTGACTTCCTAACCTTACGTACATTGCACTTGCAACTTATATAAACTTCAATTATTGTACATAAACACAACATAGAACAGGAGAGTATAAACTACTGGTGTTCATTAATTTAGAGTTGTTGAATATAACTTGATATAATGTTTAAAAAAAATTGTTTAGACCATTAGCTAAAAACAACTGCCCCCATACTGCATGATTTATATTATTTAAAATGTCACTACAGTTGTATCAGCATGGCCAGTTGACAACTTTATATCACAATCATCATTCATATAATAATATTTACTCCTCAATCAATAACTGTATTCATTTTCAAATATTTTTCATTATTTCAATAGGCTTAACTACATATAATACCCAATCATATCCATCTCATTTCAATAGTAAAGACATTTTAGGAAAGCCGTTCGGCATAATATAAATTATTAAAGCAGGTATTTTGTAAATTAAAAATATCATATACATGTTATTCATTTGTTTCATTTGACAAGCATTTCTCTGTTCACACTACAATAACTTAACACTAACAGTATATTATTAAGAAATTAATTACATCATATTATTAACATTTGTAATAAATTTAAGAAATAAATTAGATTTTTGAAAGCCATTTAACACTTATTAGACTAACTCTTAATGTCTTAAGTTATGTACATAGAATATAATTAAAATGCAAAAAAAAAAATATTTAAAAAAATTGTAATATGTACAACTATAACCTCTTTTTATTGTATATTTCCAGCGGTTCCCAAACTGTGAGCCGCGATGTCTTTTTAGGGGCGCCACGTTGCCGTAGATATTTACCTGGTCTAAAAATAAATTTTAACTCGATAAGGGCGGCGAGGGTAATGCGACAAAACCGATTACTGATAATATCGGTAGACAAAAATAATTTTTATGTCTCCGACTTCACAAAATTGATAAACTGTTTATCGTTATCGGTTCTGTCGCATTATCCTCACCACCATTAATGAGTTTAAATTTATTTTTAGACCATAGTCATGACTTTATGAGACGTTTGATAAATTTTGTTTTCGGATTAGTATGACCGCCAGTCTCGCGTAGTGTGTTGCTCTATTGTGTTCGTCGTTTTTATATAGAAAATTTGTTAATTTTGTGACTTTTTTTAAATTATGGATCGATTTTTATTGAACAGTCATAAACGTTGTGAAGAGGAGTAAAGTATACCATCAACCAGTAACAGCCCGACTGTAAAAAAACGAAAATATCGGAAGTATGATGATAGTTACTTGGAATTTGGTTTTACTTCGACAGAAGTGAATGGTGAAGAAAGACCATTATGTGTATTGTGTATGCAAGTTTTAGCACCAGAATGCATGTTGCCAAGTAAATCGAAGCGCCATTTGGAAACGAATCATAAGTATGCGGTTGGAAAATCTCGCGATTACTTTGATAGAAAGAGGAAAGAACTAAAACAGGAAAAAAGTGTATTTTTTAAGAATGCATCAATACCAAACAATGCATTGATAGCCTCTTATAAAGTTGCTTTTAGAATCGCAAAATGTAAGAAACCTCATACAATAGCAGAAGAGCTTATTCTACCAGCTGCTTTAAATATGGTATACATTATGATTGGCGAATCGGCTGGGAAATTACTTTCAAAAGTGCCGTTGTCTAATAATACCATAAGTCGCCGAATTCACCATATGGCAGATGATCTCAATGATCAGTTGATAGAAAAACTTATGCGATGTTATATACGGGTTTGGACGATCGGCAGCGTCATCCATACAGTAAAATAAATATTACTATATTGGGTAATTTATTTTTAAAATTAACAGCGTTTTCGGTTGCTAATTGCTATATTATTATTATTTTAATTTATATTTTCTACTGCGACCTGCGACTATATAAAAAGATGCATGACAAAATAGATATATTTGACGTGGTAAGATGTATATTTTCGTATATTTAAATAATTGTTATAGGTGCCTATGGCTAACGCTATTATATTTAAAGTCGCACCCCAACCACTAGCACCCACGAGCCGCCACTGATTGTTACTCCATTTTACGGTGATAAGTAGAGACAATGGCATACGCAAGATCGCTATTCAATGAGGGGAAGGATTGAACATTAAATATAATTTTATTTTTATTTTGTCCAATCTAATAATTTCAGACATTCAGATGAAGTACCTATTTGAAAATGTTAGTACAACTTCAACTTTTCCAGTACCTACCAAGATACTTTATGGAAAATTATGCAAAATGTTTTATTATTGTGTGCAAATACAATGTTTTTTCAAAAATGAATTCATTCCGGTATACATGGGCGTCACTAGAGTCCAAATTCTGGGGTAGAAAAGTGTTGAATATAATTTAATATTGAATTACGTATCATCATATTGTGCAACAACATCATCGTTGGTATTAATAGTGTGCAAAATCACGCCATATCATGTGATATAATTATTAGCAAATCGGATATTGTTAAACAGTGGCGTGAGACTTAGGTCAATAGGTCACTTGTATATAAGGCCGACTTTTAGCATACTATCGGTACTACATTTTAATATTACTTATGTGTACGTCAAGCGCTTAGTAAATGTTACTTATTACTAAAAGTAGTGTAGTCATTTTTGTCCAGATCGATCTACAAATATTATCCTAAATTCAACACAAAGTTTATTTTTAGAAAGTAAAAAATAATTTTTTATAGATTTAATCATTATTTTGTATAATAAATATGCACATGGATCTTAACTGAACTTATCAATATATTTATTAAAAACAAATATAGATTAAGAAAACAATGATACCTATATTAATTATTAAATGTATGAGTACTAAAATATTTATTATTTTAAATAAGGTTGGCGTTTGTTGTCAGCACAAAATTCGTCGATAACTGCATTTTTATTTACCTCTTTATCTTTGTGTATATACATTAAACCTAAGTCACTTAGTCTTGTTTGGCCCATGGTTGTTCTTAAGTAATTTTTTAGTCTTCTTAGGCACGAAAAGCTTCTTTCACATGATGCACTGTTCATTGGTATAGTCAAAAATAATTTAAAAACATCTACTAATATAGGGAAACCACACTCTCAACTTCAACTTTTTTTTATCAAACTGGTAAATATTCTATTGAAAATAATTATTTCAGACTTCAATTCATTTACATCAAATCCATATACCGAACTAACTTCCTATATCGGATACATCAGGGTTCTTATCAACTAAAATGTTGTTTATTGAGTTTAAAATCTTTAAATCATTTAAACTAAACTTGTCTTTTATTGCCTGTGTAATTGTGTCAAGAATTAAATAATAAATTTCTATTCTATAAAAATCCTTGACATCTTTAAATTCTGGACGAAATGAACCACCAACAATATTTTTAACTGGTAAACTTCTTTTGCGAGGAATCTTAGGTGATAGAAAATCATGACTATTGACTATCTCTTTAATCTATTGTTGATAATACTCAGACCATTTGATGAGATTACTTATTTTATTAAAGTAGTCAATGACTCTCCATCTGTTGAT
>CM017797.1:44821796-44960284 GCA_008086715.1 Sitobion miscanthi
AAAAGTGTATAACAAGCGTTGTACTTTTTATGAATAGTGTCTAATACTTATATTTATGTACCTACGTCCTACCCCAGAGAGCATTTTGGTTTAAAATGTAACTATTACACTAATCACTTATACTATTAGTAAAAAGTAAATTTATAAATATTATCATAAAAAAATCTGTCACAGATATATAAATTGTCAGACTTACATGCTCCAATTTAAAGATTTTATAATCATTTTGATTGAAAAATTATCGCGAATTGAATCAATATACACACCTAATACCTACGTAAAATTTAACTGGGATGTACTTTAGAATTTCAATATAATTTTATATACAAAAGTATACAAAATCGTTGTACTTTTTATGAATAGTGTCTAATACTTATATTTATGTACCTACGTCCTACCCCAGAGAGCAATTTTATGTTTAAAAATGTAACTATTACACTATAATCACTTATACTATTAGTAAAAAGTAAATTTATAATATTATCATAAAAAAATGCTGTCACAGATATATATAATTGTCAGACTTACATGCTCCAATTTAAAGATTTTATAATCATTTTGATTGAAAATTATCGCGAATTGAAACAAGCATATAACACATAATACCTACGTAAAATTTAACTGGGAGGTAATTTAGAATTTCAAAAATCATTTTATTTACAAAAGTGTATAACAAGCGTTGTACTTTTTATGAATAGTGTCTAATACTTATATTTATGTACCTACGTCCTACCCCAGAGAGCAATTTTATGTTTAAAAATGTAACTATTACACTATAATCACTTATACTATTAGTAAAAAGTAAATTTATAAATATTATCATAAAAAAATGCTGTCACAGATATATATAATTGTCAGACTTACATGCTCCAATTTAAAGATTTTATAATCACTTTGATTGAAAAATTATCGCGAATTGAATCAAGCATATACACACATAATACCTACGTAAAATTTAACTGGGAGTTAATTTAGAATTTCAAAAATCATTTTATATACAAAAGTGTATACAATCGTTGTACTTTTTATGAATATTGTCTAATACTTATATTTCTGTACCTACGTCCTACCCCAGAGAGCATTTTTTGTTTAAAAATGTAACTATTACACTATAATCACTTTACTATTAGTAAAAAGTAAATTTATAAATATTATCATAAAAACTTTCTGTCTGGGATATAAAATTCATACATACATGCTCCAATTTAAAGATTTTATAATCATTTTGATTGAAAAATTATCGCGAATTGAATCAAGCATATACACACATAATACCTACGTAAAATTTAACTGGGATGTACTTTAGAATTTCAAATATAATTTTATATACAAAAGTATACAAAAATCGTTGTACTTTTTATGAATAGTGTCTAATACTTATATTTATGTACCTACGTCCTACCCCAGAGAGCAATTTTATGTTTAAAAATGTAACTATTACACTATAATCACTTATACTATTAGTAAAAAGTAAATTTATAAATATTATCATAAAAAAATGCTGTCACAGATATATATAATTTTCAGACTTACATGCTCCAATTTAAAGATTTTATAATCACTTTGATTGAAAAATTATCGCGAATTGAAACAAGCATATACCACATAATACCACCTACGTAAAATTTAACTGGGAGGTAATTTAGAATTTCAAAAATCATTTTATTACAAAGTGTATACAAGCGTTGTACTTTTTATGAATATTGTCTAATACTTATATTTATGTACCACGTCCTACCCCAGAGAGCAATTTTATGTTTAAAAATGTAACTATTACACTATAATCACTTATACTATTAGTAAAAAGTAAATTTATAAATATTATCATAAAAATGCTGTCACAGATATATATAATTGTCAGACTTACATGCTCCAATTTAAAGATTTTATAATCACTTTGATTGAAAAATTATCGCGAATTGAATCAAGCATATACACAACTTAGAACTACGTACAATTTAACTGGGAGTTAATTTAGAATTTCAAAAATCATTTTATTTACAAAAGTGTATAACAAGCGTTGTACTTTTTATGAATAGTGTCTAATACTTATATTTATGTACCTACGTTCTACCCCAGAGCGTAATTTTTGGTTTAAAAATGTTACTATTACTCCATAATCACATATACTATTAGTAAAAAGTAAATTTATAAATATTATCATAAAAACTTTCTGTCTGGGATACATAAAAATTACATACATATATGCTCCAATTTAAAGATTTTATAATCATTTGATTGAAAAATTTCGCGAATTGAATCAAGCATATACACACATAATACCTACGTAAAATTTAACTGGGATGTACTTAGAATTCAAATATAATTTTATATACAAAATACAAAAAATCGTTGTACTTTTTATGAATAGTGTCTAATACTTATATTTATGTACCTACGTCCTACCCCAGAGAGCATTTTTTGTTTAAAATGTAACTATTACATTATAATCACTTATACTATTAGTAAAAAGTAAATTTATAAATAATATCATAAAAAATTGCTGTAACAGATATATATAATTGTCAGTCTTACATGCTCCAATTTAAAGATTTTATAATCATTTTGATTGAAAAATTATCGCGAATTGAATCCAGCATATACACACATAATACCTACGTAAAATTTAACTGGGAGGTAATTTAGAATTTCAAAAATCATTTTATTTACAAAAGTGTATAACAAGCGTTGTACTTTTTATGAATAGTGTCTAATACTTATATTTATGTACCTACGTCCTACCCCAGAGAGCAATTTTATGTTTAAAAATGTAACTATTACACTATAATCACTTATACTATTAGTAAAAAGTAAATTTATAAATATTATCATAAAAAAATGCTGTCACAGATATATATAATTGTCAGACTTACATGCTCCAATTTAAAGATTTTATAATCATTTTGATTGAAAAATTATCGCGAATTGAATCAAGCATATACACACCTTATTCCTACGTAAAATTTAACTGGGATGTACTTTAGATTTCAAAAATCATTTATATATACAAAAGTATACAAAATCGTTGTACTTTTATTGAATATTGTCTAATACTTATATTTATGTACCTACGTCCTACCCCAGAGAGCATTTTATTTGTTTAAAATGTAACTATTACACTATTATCACTTATACTATTAGTAAAAAGTAAATTTATAAATATTATCATAAAAATGCTGTCACAGATATATATAATTGTCAGACTTACATGCTCCAATTTAAAGATTTTATAATCATTTTGATTGAAAAATTATCGCGAATTGAATCAAGCATATACACACCTAATACTACGTAAAATTTAACTGGGAGTAATTTAGAATTTCAAAATCATTTTATATACAAAAGTATACAAAAATCGTTGTACTTTTTATGAATATTGTCTAATACTTATATTTATGTACCTACGTCCTACCCCAGAGAGCATTTTTTGTTTAAAAATGTAACTATTACACTATAATCACTTATACTATTAGTAAAAAGTAAATTTATAAATATTATCATAAAAAAATGCTGTCACAGATATATATAATTGTCAGACTTACATGCTCCAATTTAAAGATTTTATAATCACTTTGATTGAAAAATTATCGCGAATTGAATCAAGCATATACACACATAATACCTACGTAAAATTTAACTGGGATGTACTTAGAATTTCAAAAATCATTTTATATACAAAAGTATATAAAAATCGTTGTACTTTTTGAATAGTGTCTAATACTTATATTTATGTACCTACGTCCTACCCCAGAGAGCAATTTTATGTTTAAAAATGTAACTATTACACTATAATCACTTATACTATTAGTAAAAAGTAAATTTATAAATATTATCATAAAAAATGCTGTCACTGATATATATAATTGTCAGACTTACATGCTCCAATTTAAAGATTTTATAATCATTTTGATTGAAAAATTATCGCGAATTGAATCAAGCATATACACACATAATACCTACGTAAAATTTAACTGGGAGGTAATTTAGAATTTCAAAAATCATTTTATTTACAAAAGTGTATAACAATCGTTGTACTTTTTATGAATATTGTGTCTAATACTTATCTTTATGTACCTACGTCGTCCTACCCCAGAGAGCAATTTTTTGTTTAAAAATGTAACTATTACACTATAATCGTTATACTATTAGTAAAAAGTAAATTTATATAATATTATCATAAAACTTTCTGTCTGGGATACATAAAAATTCATACATACATGCTCCAATTTAAAGATTTTATCATTTTGATTGAAAATTATCGCGAATTGAATCAAGCATATACACACATATCCCTACGTAAAATTTAACTGGGATGTACTTTAGAATTTCAAATATAATTTTATATACAAAAGTATACGAAAATCGTTGTACTTTTTATGAATAGTGTCTAATACTTATATTTATGTACCTACGTCCTACCAGAGAGCAATTTTATGTTTAAAAATGTAACTATTACACTATAATCACTTATACTATTAGTAAAAAGTAAATTTATAAATATTATCATAAAAAAATGCTGTCACAGATATATATAATTGTCAGACTTACATGCTCCAATTTAAAGATTTTATAATCACTTTGATTGAAAAATTATCGCGAATTGAATCAAGCATATACACACATATACCTACGTAAAATTTAACTGGGGGTAATTTAGAATTTCAAAATCATTTTATTTACAAAAGTGTATAACAATCGTTGTACTTTTTATGAATATTGTCTAATACTTATATTTATGTACCTACGTCCTACCCCAGAGAGCAATTTTTGTTTAAAAATGTAACTATTACACTATAATCACTTATACTATTAGTAAAAAGTAAATTTATAAATATTATCATAAAACTTTCTGTCTGGGATACATAAAAATTGTCATACATACATGCTCCAATTTAAAGATTTTATAATCATTTTGATTGAAAAATTATCGCGAATTGAATCAAGCATATACACATAATACCTACGTAAATTTAACTGGGATGTACTTTAGAATTTCAAATATAATTTTATATACAAAAGTATACGAAAATCGTTGTACTTTTTATGAATAGTGTCTAATACTTATATTTATGTACCTACGTTCTACCCCAGAGAGCAATTTTTGGTTTAAAAATGTAACTATTACTCCATAATCACTTATACTATTAGTAAAAAGTAAATTTATAAATATTATCATAAAAACTTTCTGTCTGGGATACATAAAAATTACATACATACATGCTCCAATTTAAAGATTTTATAATCATTTTGATTGAAAAATTATCGCGAATTGAATCAAGCATATACACACATAATATCCTACGTAAAATTTAACTGGGATGTACTTTAGAATTTCAAAATAATTTTATATACACAAAAGTATACGAAAATCGTTGTACTTTTTATGAATAGTGTCTAATACTTATATTTATGTACCAACGTCCTACCCCAGAGAGCAATTTTTGTTTAAAAATGTAACTATTACACTATAATCACTTATACTATTAGTAAAAAAAATTTATAAATATTATCATAAAAAAATGCTGTCACAGATATATATAATTGTCAGACTTACATGCTCCAATTTAAAGATTTTATAATCACTTTGATTGAAAAATTATCGCGAATTGAAACAAGCATATACACACATAATACCTACGTAAAATTTAACTGGGAGGTAATTTAGAATTTCAAAAATCATTTTATTTACAAAAGTGTATAACAAGCGTTGTACTTTTTATGAATAGTGTCTAATACTTATATTTATGTACCTACGTCCTACCCCAGAGAGCAATTTTATGTTTAAAAATGTAACTATTACACTATAATCACTTATACTATTAGTAAAAAGTAAATTTATAAATATTATCATAAAAAATGCTGTCACAGATATATATAATTGTCAGACTTACATGCTCCAATTTAAGATTTTATAATCATTTTGACTGAAAAATTATCGCGAATTGAATCAAGCATATACACACCTTATTACTACGGAAAATTTAACTGGGATGTACTTTAGATTTCAACAATCATTTTATATACAAAAGTATACAAAAATCGTTGTACTTTTGATGAATATTGTCTAATACTTATATTTCTGTACCTACGTCCTACCCCAGAGAGCATTTATTTGTTTAAAAATGTAACTATTACACTATTATCACTTATACTATTAGTAAAAAGTAAATTTATAAATTTTATCATAAAAACTTTCTGTCTGGGATACATAAAAATTTCATACATACATGCTCCAATTTAAAGATTTTACAATCATTTTGATTGAAAAATTATCGCGAATTGAATCAAGCATATACACACCTTATTCCTACTTAAAATTTAACGGGGATGTACTTTAGATTTCAACAATCATTTTATATACAAAAGTATTTAACAATCGTTGTACTTTTTATGAATATTGTCTAATACTTATTTTATGTACCTACGTTCTACCCCAGAGAGCAATTTTTGGTTTAAAAATGTTACTATTACTCCATAATCACATATACTATTAGTAAAAAGTAAATTTATAAATATTATCATAAAAACTTTCTGTCTGGGATACATAAAAATTACATACTACATGCTCCAATTTAAAGATTTTAATCATTTTGATTGAAAAATTATCGCGAATTGAACAAGCATATACACACATAATACCTACGTAAAATTTAACTGGGATGTACTTTAGAATTTCAAATATAATTTTATATACAAAAGTATACAAAAATCGTTGTACTTTTATGAATATTGTCTAATACTTATATTTATGTACCTACGTCCTACCCCAGAGAGCAATTTTATGTTTAAAAATATAACTATTACACTATAATCACTTATACTATTAGTAAAAAGTAATTTATAATATTATCATAAAAAAATGCTTTCACAGATATATATAGTGTCAGACTTACATGCTCCAATTTAAAGATTTTATAATCATTTTGATTGAAAATTATCGCGAATTGAATCAAGCATATACACACCTTATCCCTACGTAAAATTTAACTGGGATGTACTTTAGAATTTCAAAATCATTTTATATACAAAAAGTATACAAAAATCGTTGTACTTTTTATGAATATTGTCTAATACTTATATTTATGTACCTACGTCCTACCCCAGAGAGCATTTTTTGTTTAAAAATGTAACTATTACACTATAATCACTTATACTATTAGTAAAAAGTAAATTTATAAATATTATCATAAAAAAATGCTGTCACAGATATATATAATTGTCAGACTTACATGCTCCAATTTAAAGATTTTATAATCATTTTGATTGAAAATTACGCGAATTGAATCAAGCATATACACACCTTATTACTACGTAAAATTTAACGGGGATGTACTTTAGAATTTCAAAAATCATTTTATAATCAAAAGTATAAAACAATCGTTGTACTTTTTATGAATATTGTCTAATACTTATATTTATGTACCTACGTCCTACCCCAAGAGCATTTTTTGTTTAAAAATGTAACTATTACATTATATCACTTATACTATTAGTAAAAAGTAAATTTATAATATTATCATAAAAAATTCTTTCACAGATATATATATTGTCAGACTTACATGCTCCAATTTAAAGATTTTATAATCATTTTGATTGAAAATATTTCGCGAATTGAATCAAGCATATACACACCTTATTCCTACCTAAAATTTAACAGGGATGTACTTTAGATTTCAACAATCATTTTATATACAAAAGTATACAAAAATCGTTGTACTTTTTATGAATATTGTCTAATACTTATATTTATGTACCTACGTCCTACCCCAGAGAGCAATTTTATGTTTAAAAATGTAACTATTACACTATAATCACTTATACTATTAGTAAAAAGTAAATTTATAAATATTATCATAAAACTTTCTGTCTGGGATATAAAAATGTCATACTTACATGCTCCAATTTAAAATTTTTAATCATTATTTTTTTGAAAAATTATCGCGAATTGAATCAAGCATATACACACCTTATCCCTACGTAAAATTAATGGGGATGTACTTTAGAATTCAAAATCATTTTATATACAAAAGTATACAAAATCGTTGTATTTTTATGAATATTGTCTAATACTTATATTTATGTACCTACGTCCTACCCAGAGAGCAATTTTTGTTTAAAAATGTATGTAACTATAACATTATAATACTTTTGTAAAAGTAAAAGTAATAAATTATTATTATAATAAAAAACTGCTTCACAGATATATATGTGTCAGACTTACATGCTCCAATTTAAAGATTTTATAATCATTTTGACTGAAAAATTATCGCGAATTGAATCAATCATATACACACACTTATCCCTTGGTAAAATTTAACTGGGATGTAATTTAGAATTTCAAAAATCATTTTATTTACAAAAGTGTATAACAATCGTTGTACTTTTTATGAATATTGTCTAATACTTATATTTATGTACCTACGTCCTACCCCAGAGAGCAATGTTTTGTTTAAAAATGTAACTATAACATTATAATCACTTTAGCTTTTAGTAAAAAGTAAATATATTATTATTATAATAAAAAAATGCTTTCACAGATATATATAAGTGTCAGACTTACATGCTCCAATTTAAAGATTTTATAATCATTTTGATTGAAAAATTAACGCGAATTGAATCAAGCATATACACACCTTATTCCTACGTAAAATTTAACAGGGATGTACTTTAGAATTGAAATCATTTTATATACATAAGTATACAAAAATCGTTGAACTTTTTATGAATA
Organism: Sitobion miscanthi; assembly: GCA_008086715.1. Taxonomy (NCBI): domain Eukaryota; kingdom Metazoa; phylum Arthropoda; class Insecta; order Hemiptera; family Aphididae; genus Sitobion; species Sitobion miscanthi. Next base: position 44,830,525 of record CM017797.1, read on the forward strand.
TTGTCTAATACTTATATTTATGTACCTACGTCCTACCCCAGAGAGCAATGTTTTGTTTAAAAATGTAACTATAACATTATAATCACTTATGCTATTAGTAAAAAGTAAATTTATTATTATTTAATAAAAAAATGCTTTCACACAGATATATAAGTGTCAGACTTACATGCTCCAATTTAAAGATTTTATAATCATTTGATTGAAAATTCGCGAATTGAATCAAGCATATACACACCTTATTACTACGTAAAATTTAACGGGATGTACTTTAGATTTCAAACAATCATTTTATATACAAAAGTATACAAAAATCGTTGTACTTTTGATGAATATTGTCTAATACTTATATTTATGTACCTACGTCCTACCCCAGAGAGCAATTTTTTGTTTAAAAATGTAACTATTACACTATAATCACTTATACTATTAGTAAAAAGTAAATTTATAATATTATCATAAAAACTTTCTGTCTGGGATACATAAAATTCATACATGCTCCAATTTAAAGATTTTATAATCATTTTGATTGAAAATTATCGCGAATTGAATCAAGCATATACACACCTATTACTACGTAATTTAAAATTAACGGGGATGTACTTTAGATTTCAACAATCATTTTATATACAATAGTATACAACAATCGTTGTACTTTTTATGAATATTGTCTAATACTTATATTTATGTACCTACGTCCTACCCCAGAGAGCAATTTTATGTTTAAAAATGTAACTATTAAATTATAATCACTTATACTATTAGTAATAAGTAAATTTGATAATATTATCTTAAAAAATTTTTTCACAGATATATATAAGTGTCAGAATTACATGCTCCAATTTAAAGATTTTATAATCATTTTGATTGAAAATATTTCGCGAATTGAATCAAGCATATACACACCTTATCCCCAGGTAAAATTTAATGGGGATGTACTTTAGAATTTCAAATATAATTTTATATACAAAAGTATACAAAAATCGTTGTACTTTTTATGAATATTGTCTAATACTTATATTTATGTACCTACGTCCTACCCCAGAGATCAATTTTTGGTTTAAAAATGTAACTATTACTCCATAATCACTTATACTATTAGTAAAAAGTAAATTTATAAATATTATCATAAAAACTTTATGTCTGGGATACATAAAAATTTCATACATACATGCTCCAATTTAAAGATTTTATAATCATATTGATTGAAAAATTATCGCGAATTGAATCAAGCATATACACACCTTTTTCCTACGTAAAATTTAACAGGGAAGAACAATAAGAATTGAAAAATCATTTTATATACAAAAGTATACAAAAATCGTTGTACTTTTTATGAATATTGTCTAATACTTCAATTTATGTACCTACGTCCTACCCAGAGTGCATTTTTTTGTTTAAAAATGTAACTATTACATTATAATCACTTATACTATCAGTAAAAAGTAAATTTAATAATATAATCATAAAAAAATGGTGTCTGGGATATATAAAAGTTTCATACTGACATTCCCACAATTTAAAGATTTTATAATCATTTTGATTGAAAAATTATGGCAAATTGAATCAAGCATATACACACCTTATTCCTACGTCAAATTTAACTGGGATGTACTTTAGATTTCAACAATCATTTTATATACAAAAGTATACAAAAATCGTTGTACTTTTTATGAATAGTGTCTAATACTTATATTTATGTACCTACGTCCTACCCCAGAGAGCATTTTTTTGTTTAAAAATGTAACTATTAATTATAATCACTTATACTATCAGTAAAAAGTAAGTTTGATAATATTATCATAAAAAATGTTGCCAGATAATAAAAATTTCATAAATTACATGCTCCAATTTAAAGATTTAAAATCATTATGATTGAAAAATTATCGCGAATTGAATCAAGCATATACACACCTTATTCCTACTTAAAATTTAACGGGATGTACTTTAGATTTCAAAAATCATTTTATATACAAAAGTATATAACAATCGTTGTACTTTTTATGAATATTGTCTAATACTTATATTTATGTACCTACGTCCTACCCCAGAGAGCAATGTTTTGTTTAAAAATGTAACTATAACATTATAATCACTTTTGCTTTTAGTAAAAAGTAAATATATTAATATTATAATAAAAAAATGCTTTCACAGATATATATAATTGTCAGACTTACATGTTCCAATTTAAAGATTTTATAATCATTTTGATTGAAAAATTTCGCGAATTGAATCAAGCATATACACACCTTATCCCTACGTAAAATTTAACGGGGATGTACTTTAGAATTTCAAATATAATTTTATATACAAAAGTATACAAAAATCGTTGTACTTTTTATGAATATTGTCTAATACTTATATTTATGTACCTACGTCCTACCCCAGAGAGCATTTTTTTTTTATAAAATGTAACTATTACATATAATCACTTATACTATTAGTAAAAAGTAAATTTATTAATATTATCATAAAAAATGCTTTCACAGATAATATAATTGTCAGACTTACATGCTCCAATTTAAAGATTTTAAATCATTTTGATTGAAAAATTATCGCGAATTGAATCAAGCATATACACACATAATACCTACGTAAAATTTAACTGGGAGTACTTTAGAATTTCAAAATCATTTTATTTACAAAAGTGTATAACAAGCGTTGTACTTTTATGAATAGTGTCTAATACTTATATTTATGTACCTACGTCCTACCCCAGAGAGCAATTTTATGTTTAAATGTAACTATTACACTATAATCACTTATACTATTAAAAGTAAATTTATAAATATTATCATAAAAAATGCTGTCACAGATATATATAATTGTCAGACTTACATGCTCCAATTTAAAGATTTTATAATCACTTTGATTGAAAAATTATCGCGAATTGAAACAAGCATATACACACATAATACCTACGTAAAATTTAACTGGGAGGTAATTTAGAATTTCAAAAATCATTTTATTTACAAAAGTGTATAACAATCGTTGTACTTTTTATGAATATTGTCTAATACTTATATTTATGTACCTACGTCCTACCCCAGAGAGCAATTTTTTTTTAAAAATGTAACTATTACACTATAATCACTTACTATTAGTAAAAAGTAAATTTATAAATATTATCATATAAAAATGCTGTCACTGATATATATAATTGTCAGACTTACATGCTCCAATTTAAAGATTTTATAATCATTTTGATTGAAAAATTATCGCGAATTGAATCAAGCATATACACACATAATACCTACGTAAAATTTAACTGGGATGTACTTTAGAATTTCAAATATAATTTTATATACAAAAGTATACAAAAATCGTTGTACTTTTTATGAATAGTGTCTAATACTATATTTTATGTACCTACGTCCTACCCCAGAGAGCAATTTTATGTTTAAAAATGTAACTATTACACTATAATCACTTATACTATATTAGTAAAAAGTAATTTATAAATATTATCATAAAAAAATGCTGTCACAGATATTATAATTGTCAGACTTACATGCTCCAATTTAAAGATTTTATAATCATTTTGATTGAAAAATTATCGCGAATTGAATCAAGCATATACACACATATACCTACGTAAAATTTAACTGGGAGGTACTTTAGAATTTCAAAATCATTTTTATTTACAAAAGTGTATAACAATCGTTGTACTTTTTATGAATAGTGTCTAATACTTATATTTATGTACCTACGTCCTACCCCAGAGAGCAATTTTATGTTTAAAAATGTAACTATTACACTATAATCACTTATACTATTAGTAAAAAGTAAATTTATAAATATTATCATATAAAAATGCTGTCACTGATATATATAATTGTCAGACTTACATGCTCCAATTTAAAGATTTTATAATCATTTTGATTGAAAATTATCGCGAATTGAATCAAGCATATACCACATTAATACCTACGTAAAATTTAACGGGATGTACTTTAGAATTTCAAATATCATTTTATATACAAAGTATACAAAAATCGTTGTACTTTTTATGAATAGTGTCTAATACTTATATTTATGTACCTACGTCCTACCCCAGAGAGCAATTTTATGTTTAAAAATGTAACTATTACACTATAATCACTTATACTTATTAAAAAGTAAATTTATAAATATTATCATAAAAAATGCTGTCACAGATATATATAATTGTCAGACTTACATGCTCCAATTTAAAGATTTTATAATCATTTTGATTGAAAAATTATCGCGAATTGAATCAAGCATATACACACCTTATTCCTACGTAAAATTTAACGGGGATGTACTTTAGATTTCAACAATCATTTTATATACAAAAGTATACAAAAATCGTTGTACTTTTTATGAATATTGTCTAATACTTATATTTATGTACCTACGTCCTACCCAGAGAGCAATTTTTGTTTAAAAATGTAACTATAACATTATAATCACTTTTGCTTTTAGTAAAAAGTAAATATATTATTATTATAATAAAAAAATGCTTTCACAGATATATATGTGTCAGACTTACATGCTCCAATTTAAAGATTTTATATACATTTTGACTGAAAAATTAACGCGAATTGAATCAAGCATATACAGACCTTAATACTACGTAAAATTTAACGGGGATGTACTTTAGATTTCAACAATCATTTTATATACAAAAGTATATAACAATCGTTGTACTTTTTATGAATATTGACTAATACTTATATTTATGTACCTACGTCCTACCCCAGAGAGCAATTTTTGGTTTAAAAATGTAACTATTACATTATAATCACTTATACTATCTGTAAAAAGTAAATTTGATAATTTTTCTTAAAAAAATGCTTTCACAGATATATGTAATTGTCAGACTTACATGTTCCAATTTAAAGATTTTATAATCATTTTGATTGAAAATATTTCGCGAATTGAATCAAGCATATACACACCTTATCCCTTGGTAAATTTAACGGGGATGTACTTTAGAATTTCAAATCTAATTTTATATACAAAAGTATACAAAAATCGTTGTACTTTTTATGAATATTGTCTAATACTTATCTTTATGTACCTACGTCCTACCGCAAAGAGCATTTTTTTGATTAAAAATGTAACTATTACATTATAATCACTTATACTATTAGTAAAAATAAATTTATAAATATTATCATAAAAACTTTCTGTTTGGGATACATAAAAATTTCATATATACATGCTCCAATTTAAAGATTTTATAATCATTTTGATTGAAAATTTATCACGAATTGAAACAAGCATATACACACATAATACCTACGTAAAATTTAACTGGGAGGTAATTTAGAATTTCAAAAATCATTTTATTTACAAAAGTATACAAATATCGTTGTACTTTTTATGAATATTGTCTAATACTTATATTTATGTACCTACGTCCTACCCCAGAGAGCATTTTTTTGTTTAAAAATGTAACTATTACATTATAATCACTTATACTATTAGTAAAAATAAATTTATAAATATTATCATAAAAACTTTCTGTCTGGGATACATAAAATTTCATACATACATGCTCCAATTTAAAGATTTTATAATCATTTTGATTGAAAAATTATCGCGAATTGAATCAAGCATATACACAACTTAGAACTACGTAAAATTTAACTGGGAGTTAATTTAGAATTTCAAAAATCATTTTATTTACAAAAGTGTATAACAATCGTTGTACTTTTTATGAATAGTGTCTAATACTTATATTTATGTACCTACGTTCTACCCCAGAGAGCAATTTTATGTTTAAAGATGTAACTATTACACTATAATCACTTATACTATTAGTAAAAAGTAAATTTATAAATATTATCATAAAAAAATGCTGTCACAGATATATATAATTGTCAGTCTTACATGCTCCAATTTAAAGATTTTACAATCATTTTGATTGAAAAATTATCGCGAATTGAATCAAGCATATACACACCTTATTCCTACTTAAAATTTAACGGGGATGTACTTTAGATTTCAAATATAATTTTATATACAAAAGTATACAAAAATCGTTGTACTTTTTATGAATAGTGTCTAATACTTATATTTATGTACCTACGTCCTACCCCAGAGAGAAATTTTTGGTTTAAAAATGTAACTATTACACTATTACGATAATCACTTATACTATTAGTAAAAAGTAATTTATAAATATTATCATAAAAGCTTTCTGTCTGGGATACATAAAAATTACATACATACATCTGTAAAAAGTAAATTTGATAATATTATCTTAAAAAATGCTTTCACAGATATATATAATTGTCAGTCTTACATGCTCCAATTTAAAGATTTTACAATCATTTTGATTGAAAAATTATCAGACGAATTGAAACAAGCATATACACACATAATACCTACGTAAAATTTAACTGGGAGGTAATTTAGAATTTCAAAAATCATTTTATTTACAAAAGTATACAAATATCGTTGTTCTTTTTATGAATATTGTCTAATACTTATATTTATGTACCTACATCTTACTCCAGCGAGCATTTTTTTGTTTAAAAATGTAACTTTTACATTATAATCACTTATACTATTAGTAAAAATAAATTATATAATATTATCATAAAAAAACTTTCTGTCTGGGATACTATAAAATTTCATACTTACATGCTCCAATTTAAAGATTTTATAATCATTTTGATTGAAAAATTATCGCGAATTGAATCAAGCATATACACACTTATAACTACGTAAAATTTAACTGGGAGTTAATTTAAATTTCAAAATCATTTTATTTACAAAAGTATAACAATCGTTGTACTTTTTATGAATAGTGTCTAATACTTACTTATATTATGTACCTACGTTCTACTACCCAGAGAGCAATTTTATGTTTAAAAATGTAACTATTACACTATAATCACTTATACTATTAGTAAAAAGTAAATTTATAAATATTATCATAAAAAATGCTGTCACAGATATATATAATTGTCAGTCTTACATGCTCCAATTTAAAGATTTTATAATCATTTTGATTGAAAAATTATCGCGAATTGAATCAGCATATACAAACACCTTATTCCTACGTAAAATTTAACGGGGATGTACTTTAGATTTCAAATATCATTTATATACAAAAGTATAACAAAATCGTTGTACTTTTTATGAATAGTGTCTAATACTTATTTTAGTACCTATACGTACGTCCTACCCCAGAGAGCAGTTTTTTTTTAAAATGTAACTATTACATTATAATCACTTATACTATTAGTAAAAAGTAATTTGATATATTATCATAAAAAATGTTTTCACAGATATATAAATTGTCAAATTACATGCTCCAATTTAAAGATTTTATAATCATTTTGACTGAAAAATTAACGCGAATTGAATCAAGCATATACAGACCTTATTACTACGTAAAATTTAACTGGGATGTACTTTAGATTTCAACAATCATTTTATGTACAAAAGTATACAAAAATCATTGTACTTTTGATGAATATTGTCTAATACTTATATTTATGTACCAACGTCCTACCCAAGAGAGCAATTTTTGGTTTAAAAATGTAACTTTAACTCCATAATCACTTATACTGTTAGTAAATAGTAAATTTATAAATATTATCATAAAAACTTTCTGTCTGGGATAAATAAAAATTTCATATATACATGCTCCAATTTAAAGATTTTATAATCATTTTGATTGAAAAATTATCGCGAATTGAAACAAGCATATACACATATAATACCTACGTAAAATTTAACTGGGCGGTAATTTAGAATTTCAAAATCATTTTATTTACAAAAGTGTATAACAAGCGTTGTACTTTTTATGAATATTGTCTAATTTTTTATATTTATGTACCTACGTCTTACCCCAGAGAGCAATTTTTGTTTAAAAATGTAACTATAACATTATAATCACTTTTGCTTTTAGTAAAAAGTAAATATATTAATATTATAATAAAAAAATGCTTTCACAGAAAAGTACAACGATTTTTGTATACTTTTGTATATAAAATGATTGTTGAAATCTAAAGTACATCCCCGTTAAATTTTACGTAGTAATAAGGTCTGTATATGCTTGATTCAATTCGCGTTAATTTTTCAGTCAAAATGATTATAAAATCTTTAAATTGGAGCATGTAATTCTGACACTTATATATATCTGTGAAAGCAATTTTTATTATAATATTAATATATTTACTTTTTACTAAAAGCAAAAGTGATTATAATGTTATAGTTACATTTTTAAATAAAACATTGCTCTCTGGGGTAAGACGTAGGTACATAAAGATAAAAACTAGACAATATTCATAAAAAGTACAACGCTTGTTATACACTTTTGTAAATAAAATGATTTTTGAAATTCTAAATTAACTCCCAGTTAAATTTTACGTTGGTATTATGTGTATATGCTTGTTTCAATTCACGATAATTTTTCAATCAAACTGATTATAAAATCTTTAAATTGGAGCATGTAAGTCTGACATTATATATATCTGTGACAGCAATGTTTTTATGATAATATTTATAAATTTACTTTTTACTAATAGTATAAGTGATTATAGTGTAATAGTTACATTTTTAAACATAAAATTGCTCTCTTGGGTAGGACGTTGGTACATAAATATAAGTATTAGACACTATTCATAAAAAGTACAACGATTTTTGTATCATTTTTGTATATAAAATTATATTTGAAATCTAAAGTACATCCCCGTTAAATGTTAAGTAGGAATAAGGTGTGTATATGCTTGATTCAATTCGCGATAATTTTTCAATCAAAATGATTGTAAAATCTTTAAATTGGAGCATGTATGTATGAAATTTTTATGTATCCCAGACAGAAAGTTTTTATGATAATATTTATAAATTTACTTTTTACTAATAGTATAAGTGATTATAGTGTAATAGTTACATTTTTAAACATAAAATTGCTCTCTGGGGTAGGACGTAGGTACATAAATATAAGTATTAGACACTATTCATAAAAAGTACAACGATTTTTATATACTTTTGTATATAAAATGATTGTTGAAATCTAAAGTACATCCCCGTTAAATTTTACGTAGTTCTAAGTTGTGTATATGCTTGATTCAATTCGCGATAATTTTTCAATCAAAATGATTATAAAATCTTTAAATTGGAGCATGTAAGACTGACAATTATATATATCTGTGACAGCATTTTTTTATGATAATATTTATAAATTTACTTTTTACTAATAGTATAAGTGATTATAATGTAATAGTTACAATTTTAAACATAAAATTGCTCTCTGGGGTAGGACGTAGGTATATAAATTTAAGTATTAGACAATATTCATAAAAAGTACAACGATTGTTATATACATTTGTATATAAAATGATTGTTGAAATCTAAAGTACATCCCCGTTAAATTTTAAGTAGGAATAAGGTGTGTATATGCTTGATTCAATTCGCGATAATTTTTCAATCAAAATGATTGTAAAATCTTTAAATTGGAGCATGTATGTATGAAATTTTTATGTATCCCAGACAGAAAGTTTTTATGATAATATTTATAAATTTACTTTTTACTAATAGTATAAGTGATTATAGTGTAAAAGTTACATTTTTAAACAAAAAATTGCTCTCTGGGGTAGGACGTAGGTACATAAAGATAAGTATTAGACAATATTCATAAAAAGTACAACGATTGTTATACACTTTTGTAAATAAAATGATTTTTGAAATTCTAAATTAACTCCCAGTTAAATTTTACGTAGTAATAAGGTGTGTATATGCTTTATTCAATTCGCGATAATTTTTCAGTCAAAATGATTATAAATTCTTTAAATTGGAGCATGTAAGTCTGACACTTATATATATCTGTGAAAACATTTTTTTATTATAATATTAATATATTTACTTTTTACTAAAAGCAAAAGTGATTATAATGTTATAGTTACATTTTTCACAAAAAACTGCTCTCTGGGGTAGGACGTAGGTACATAAAGATAAGTATTAGACAATATTCATAAAAAGTACAACGATTTTTGTATACTTATGTATATAAAATGATTTTTCAATTCCTATTGTTCTTCCCCGTTAAATTTTACGTAGTAATAAGGTCTGTATATGCCATTCGTATAATCTCTCCCCTCCATTGTTGCTCCGATTAGGTCATGTAGTAATTGCTCCATTTTATTATTAACTCACGTAAATGCTGGTAATGAAGGTGCTTTATTATAATAACAACATTCTTGTCGCACTGACTCAGCCGGTACAAAATTCTTGTCGCACTGACTCAGCCGGTACAAAATTTAATATGTGTCGCAATGACCGTACAGATAATACAATATATTTTTCTTTTTGTGTGTTGCCGCAATCAACAGTATTTAGAAAATCCAGAGCATCCAGAACCTCAACCAAAGCCAAGAAATCCACAATATTCGGAAAATCCGGAGCATCCAGAACCTCAATTAAAGCCAAGAAATTCACAGTGTTCAGGAAATACAGAACATCGAAAAAACACCAAGCTACGAATAGGAAAAATGGCAGAACAGCAAAATCCGGTAGCCTCAGATTCCAAAGCGGAAGCACACAAGGACGGTGTAAGCATCGAAGCGGCAATGCGAGTAGTATCGAACTTTGATGGAACAAGCTTTGACCAGGCAGACCATTTCCTAAGGGCATGTGATTTTGCGGTCAGGATTGTCGATCCGGTGCAAATAGACATTTTAGTACAAGGGTTAATAATACAATTATCCGGAAGAGCATTGTGGTCAATAAGGTATAAGGAAATAACGACATACAAGGAGTTCCGGAAAAATATTGTGGAAATATCAGGAACAAAAAAGCTGTTGCCTCAGCTACAAATGAAATTACTCACGTGCAGAAAGAGTCCTGACGAAGGGGTGCAAGAGTATTATAATAAAATGGAGCAATTACTACATGACCTAACCTAACCCATCAGAGGATCCAATTGAATTCTTTCCACCTCAGCTGGGAGAGGTGTAGCACGACATCCTGAAAGAAAGTATCTATCTCTGCAAACAAACCGGAGAACAGCAGGAGGAAGACAACCGAATAACCAGATTAACCAGTGTTATCCAGACAGAGCATCTTAATTCGGAAGAGCGATCTAGCTTGCTACGAATTTGCAAAAAATATCAGGATATATTCCATTTCGAGGTGGAACCTCTATCATTCACCACAGCCATTCAGCACGACATAAAAATTCCAGAAGGAACGGCTCCAGTAAACATCAGACCATATAGACTTCCGTACGCTCATCGACAGGTGATAGTCGAACAAATGGAAAAATTAGAAGAAGATAATATTATTCAACCATCCGAATCACCATGGAACGCTCCACTAGTAGTGGTGCCAAAGAAACCTGACGCGAACGGGAAACCACAATTTAGGGTTTGCGTAGACTTCCGTCGTCTCAATCAACTGACCATCGGGGATGCTTTTCCAATTCCAAGGATCGATGAGATCCTGGACCAACTAGGACGCTCCTGATATTACACTACGCTAGACCTCGCTAGTGGTTACCATCAAGTGCCAATTCGAACCCAAGATTGTGAGAAGACTGGATTTTCCACAGACAAAGGACACTTTGAATTTGTCCGAATGCCTTTCGGACTATGTGGGACCCCAAGCACGTTCCAGCGGTTGATGAACAACGTGTTGACAGGACTCAATGGTACTAAGGCGTTCGTATATCTAGACGACATAATTATATATGCAGTCGATCTAGTGCAACCCGAGGCAAGGCTGGAAGAAGTATTCCAACGTTTGCGGAAATTCAACTTACAGCTTCAACCGAGCAAATGCCAATTTCTTAGACGCGAAGTTGTCTACCTTGGACATCTAATAACGGATGCTGGCGTGAAACCAGATCCGATAAAAATCAGTTGTGTTCAAGATCATCCGGTGCCCCGAAACCCAACCGAAATTAAGCAGTTCCTCGGACTCTCGGGTTATTATAGGAGATTCATCGAAAAATATAGCCAAATAGTAAAGCCGATGACAACGTTGTTAAAGAAAGGTCAACCTTTCGAATGGACCACGGAACGCCAAACAGCGTTTGAGTCGCTCGTACAGAAACTCGTAACAGCTCCCATACTGCAGTACCCCAACTTTGAAGAACCATTTATCTTGACAACTGACGCGAGTCAGTACGCTATTGGGAGTATTATCTCATAGGGCGAAATAGGACATGACCTACCTATTGCCTACGCATCACGAACCTTGAACAAAGCGGAACAAAATTACAGTACCATGGAAAAAGAACTGTTAAGCATCATCTGGTCCGTCAAACACTTCAGGCCTTATCTTTTGGGCCGGAAATTCCGTATTTACACAGACCATCAGCCACTTACGTGGCTATTCAATGTAAAGGACCCGGGGTCCAGATTCATGCGGTGGAGATTTCAATTGGCCGAATATCAGTATGAGGTGATTTACAAACCTGGAACCATAAATACAAATGCGGATGCGTTAAGCCGAATGGGACGAGTTATGCTGAGTAGCACCTCCACTCCATACATCCAACTGAGTTTCGACACCTACTTGGAACTGCTGAAGGGCAAAACAGTGGTCAACAATAAAGTCATAGAAGATACAGGGGATCTATTTCATGCCCCGTTGGAATATAGTCTAGCACACTGTGTATCACAGGACCTGAAAATGAACCAAGGCGTGGCGCTCATGTTCCGTAGAAAATTTGGTAACGTAGAAATGTTAAAGTGCCAACATACCCAAATCCACGAAGTCGTCTATATTCGTCAAGAGGACTGGTATATCTTATACACGGTTACGAAAACTAAGTATTGGCAAAAATCATCTTTAGAGGACTTGTTCCTGACAATACAGAACCTCAAAGCTATCTGCACCAAACTAAAAATTAAAAAGTCGGCAATTCCCCGGATTGGTAGCGGAAGTGACCAGTTAGACTGGCCTACAGTTGGGACTATGGTTCGATTCATATTCAAGGAAACAAATATAGAAATCCACGTATATCCGCAAACGGAGTTGAACCTAACCTTATTCGGGTTTTTGCCGGTTAAATAATGTAAATACTAATATAAGTTAAGAGAAATTTAGTTTTAAAATTATTAAATTTTGCGAAAAATGATCAACTTAACTACGGTTAAGAATCAAGGTGCTGTAAATAAGCCTTACTGGGAACTAGAATTAAGGATGAAAAGAAAATTATAAATCTTGTTTCAGAATTTTGTTTCTACCAACCATTATCACAGGGGAACCTATAGAATATAGAACAGAGCGTTCTTCAGAGTCATTCACTCATGTCTATAACATCACGTCATTCCCAGACCATCAGGGATTCTATTTCGAGCACCATGGACCAGTAAAAATGTCACATTCCAATTGGAATTTAGTGGCCTACGTCAACCTTGCAGATCCGGGTTACAAATACCAAGGCATAATGTCACAGTATGAAGCTACGGCGGAAATTTGCGAACAAATGACAGCACGGTTTGGAAGTACAGAAATATCGAATGCATGTGAACAATTCGTGCAGCTATTCACAAGAGCAACATTACCTTACCTATACGAAATCGAAACCAGCCACCGGAATATGCTGTATTCCATTGGAGATAAGGACACGGGAAAAGTTAGAGCAAAACGACGATTAACCCACACAATCCAGCGGGTAGCGAATGTCTTGTATGGAATGTACTCAAGTATTGACGCAGAATTTATATTCAATAAAATAATAGCCCTAAGTCAAAGCAGTAGTCAGAACATCACCTTAAACCTCGAGAGAATCAGAATCATGCAGGTGGAAACAGATAATCAGTTGAAGGAGATTTCAAAACACGAGGAAAAACTCGAAGAAAATCTTCTGTATTTACAGGAACAAACGGAGACAATTATACAGAAGGTTGACAGGTTTGAATTCAAAACAAGGTTACTAGAACAGGCACTTCTTTTCGAAATTCTTCTTAATCAGTACTCTTATGAAACCCAAAAACTAATGTCCATAATTAACTCAGCAATGAATGGGAAAATACATACTAGCGTGTTCACTTCAGAGAGACTTCTCGTGGAATTAAAAGAAATCAAAATGAACCTAATGGTGGGAACAGCATTGCCATTAGAAATTAAGGCAGAATCTCTAACAGAATTTCTACAAGTGTCTGAACTCACAATCTTCCACAGGGGGCACTACTTAGTTTTACCCTTAACATCTGTCGAGGAATATACCATGTAACATCCTATTTCATTACCCATTCTATACAATGAGAATACCATTTATAATAGCCCTAATATGGTTGTGTGATCATCGAATTTAGTTTTTACGCTTAGAATGTCGATTGCATTTAACATGTGTTTGGCTTGTTCCGAGAGTCTGTCGATAGTTGATCTCGTTTTTTGATAATCCGTTGTTAAGTCATGAATTGTAAAATTCACGTCTTGAACAACAGATGAAACAATTCATAATTGTTCATGGGTGAGATGTTAGGATTTTTCGTTTGAATCTCTGAGGTTTTGGATATTCGTGTAGAAGAATTCGGCGCCCTCGTTTGAGCAGACACCAAAGAGGACATTCGTTAATCTACCTACCGCATTAACTAGACCCCGTGTTCGTCGGGTTAGATGTTCTGAAGATTTCCTACCGGGTGCTAAGACTTTCATAACTGAATTAAAATTAAGTTCAATTTCATGGACAAATGGATATGTTGTCTGCATAAAAGTGATACAAGCATCATTTAAAGTCTCGTCTTCCTGGACTTTTAGGAGTACGCATATGTCACTAGTTGACTGAAAGTAATTCTGGAGTGTCCGAAATTTAAGGTCATAAGTGGTTAGGTTGACGTATGTTACAAAATCCCAGTTGGTGTTGGAGGTTCGGAGCGGACTTATCGATTTAAAATAGAGACCTGTCGCATTTCTAAGGGTTGTCACTTGGATGTTCTCGTCTAAATGTTCTGATTTTCCGGATATGATCATAGTGTACAATCTGAAAAACACTAGTAGTTATTCATTGAATAACCTTAATAGATTCCTATGCAATAGCGTTTGTTTGTTACGTTTTAAGATAGTAACATTGGGAGAGTCTGCTTTCACTTCTACTACTGGAAATGGACCCAGCCACTTGGGTGCCAATTTACCCTTACTAGCCTTTTCTTGTACTATCACTTTATCACCCACTTTTAGTTCTATTGAATTTACTTTCTGGTCATAGCGATCCTTAGATTTTTCTTTGGATTTTATTTGTTGCTCTTTGACCATTTGGTGAGTTTCTTGCATCAACCGTTTCATCTCGTACTGGTAGTCCTGATAGTTGCACTGAGGTTCTGTTTTTCGTGTAAACGATGTGGGTACTACCAACGGGTGACCATATACCACTTCATGCGGCTGGAACCCTATGGCTGAATGTACGGATGAATTGTGACAATACATTGCGTAGGGAACGTAGACGTCCCAATTTTGAGGATTTTTACTTGAGTAATTTCTCAAGTAGTCTCCGAGAGTTCTGTGACTGCGTTCCAAGCTCCTATTACTCTGCGGGTGGTATGGTGTCGTTGAGGTCTGCATTATCTTCAAGAGCTTACAAACTTCTTTGAACACCTTACTCAAGAATTCCGTACCACAGTCAGTCAACAGAGACTGCGGTTGTCCATGTAAACATATGAACTGTGTGACGAAATGCTGTGAGACAGTATTTGCCTCATGATCTTTCATGGCTGAAGCCCAAGCGAATTTCGAGAAATCGTCAATAAGTGTTAGGATGTAGGCGTTACCGTTATAGGACTTTGGCAAAGGCTCTACAATGTCCATAAAGATTTTCTCGAAAGGCCTAGTTGCAATGGTCGTTATAACCATGGGCTCCCGGATAGTCTGATTTGGAGTTTTATTGACTTGGCAGACTGAACATTTCTTTATGCACTCTCTAATCTGCGCTCTCATCCCTTGCCACTGGTATAATTGGGATATTTTACTATGCGTGCGTGAAATCCCTTGGTGTCCACCAAGTGGATTTTCATGATGCTCTTGTATGATTCGTTGCTTGTCATCCTCCGTCAGCTCATCTCGTGTGTATACTAGAATATGCACCAAGGAGCCATGGGAGATGAACCGTATCATGTCACGAATGACTTCCCACTGACGTCCGTCTAAGCTACAGCTTAGTCTGGGGCAAGCGAGTCTAAAAATACCCTTTTTTATACAGTTCACCTTGGGGTTCTGTAGGCTGTTGAAAATTGTCTCGTATGTTGGCTTGTGATGAAATGATTTCTTGGTGATGATATAAAGTAACTTTCGTTGATCTGCCTGTGACATTAAGATGTCTGTTACTTTTCGTTTTTTCTTCTGAAGTTTCCTGCAAGTTCCAAATTTCCTACGGAATTACAATGCAATTCCTTTTTTCGTTTTGAGATCTTCTGAAACACAAAGAGCTATTGCCATATCTGACTGTGTTTTCCTTAAGGTTTGGTGTTGGTGCTATATATTCTGACTTAGCCTGAAAGAATTTCTGATATTTGTTTTGGCATGTGAGTCATCAGAACTAGTAGATGGTTCATGCTGTGAGAGGGGTTCTTCTTTATCGTGAGTTTCTGAGATGTTTGGCCCGGAGTATCTGGATGTGTTGCACTACTTTCTGCACTTTGAATTCTGATTGTAACTCGGTGAATTCTGCTCAGCGCATCGGCGTTTGTGTTGTTCACTCCTGGCTTGAAATGTATTGTATATTGATACTCTTCCAACTTTAGGCGCCAACGAGTGAGTCTTGATCCTGGATCGGTAATATTAAACAACCATACTAGTGCTCGATGATCGGTAATTATATTGAACTTTTGACCGAATAGATAAGGTCTATACACCTTAATTCCCCATACTATACCGGTAAGCTCTTTCTCAGTGGTGTTGTAGTTGACTTCTGCCTTATTTAAGGTGTGAGATGCAAATGCTACTGGCAAATCTTTTCCTATCGGTCCCTGCGACAGTACACATCCAATCGCGTAGTCACTTGCGTCGCAAGTCAAGTTAAAGGTTTTAGAGAAGTCCGGATGCTGTAATATTGAAGCCTGTGTCAAGAGGTTTTTTAACTGTTCAAAAGATTGTTGGCAAAGGTCACTCCACCTGAACGTTACGTCCTTTTTTAACAATGAGGTCAGTGGCTTAGCGATCTGCCCATAGTTTCTGATGAATCTTCTATAGTAACCTGATAAGCCTAAAAAAGACTTAACCTCTTTCACATTTCTTGGAATTGGAAATTGTTTCACACAACTTATCTTCTGAGGATCTGGCTTGACTCCTTAGTCAGTGATTTGATGTCCGAGATAATTAACTTTTTTTCGAAGAAATTCGCACTTTAGTGTTTGAAGTTTGAGATTGTATTGGCGGAGTCTCTGAAAAATCTCAGTGATTTTCTGTGAATGATCATTTAGATCTTTTGCATAGATGATGATATCATCTAGATAAACGAATGCTTTGATTCCGTTTATACCGATTAAAACTTTATTCATGAACCTCTGGAAGGTCCCTGGAGCTCCCTTCAAACCAAATGGCATTCGTTCAAATTCGAAATGTCCCCGGTCTGTAGAGGACACCGTTTTGCTACGGTCGGATGGATCCATCGGAATTTGGTGGTACCCATGTGCTAAATCCAAGGTACTGTAATATTTTGACCTCCCTAATTGGTCCAAAATATCCACGATGTCTGGAAGTGGGAAAGCATCCCCTATCGTGACCTCGTTCAGTCGGTGAAAATCCACGCAGACACGGTATTTAACCTGGCCATTGACGTCAGGTTTCTTCGGGACTACTAGGAGTGGAGCGTTCCAAGGTGATTCAGTGGCTGTAATCACACCTTCCCGTTCGAGGGCCTCCATTTGGTCCGTAATTTCTTGTCTATGCCTTTGTGGTAAACTGTAGGGCTTCACGTGAATTGGCGATACCGCTTCTGAGGTTTTGATCCCGTGTGTCACCACTGTAGTTGCCGACACTCGATCTCCTTCTAAAAAGAATATGTCCGAGTACTTTTGACAGATGGCCACTAATGATCCCATTTCTTCAGAATTTAGATGGTCGGTTCTAAGTGCTTCTTTCAATCATTTCAGTCGATTACTGTTTGCATGAGGTTCTTCTTGTCGATCCGTGACTTGTACCGAATGGATCAGAGCTTCGCTGAACTCCTCGTGGAACAATTCCTTTAAATTGGGCGTCTTTAGCCTTATTGCTTCTGCGGTTGGGTTGATGAGTGTGGCTAACACACTCTTGTTTTGTACTTTACTTACAGCGTTACTGCACATAACTGATTTCGTGATTTCTTGACATTCTATGATGATGATCTTGTCTTCTGCGTGATTCCCTGCTTCTATTCCTACGAGAGTTTCAGTGCGAGGTTGTAGCACTATTTCAGCCCCGTCAGGAATAAAGACTTCATTAGTCTGATTATTCAGACTGATTTTGTTTTCCACCATAAATGGTCGTCCAAGGATACCATCGTTTGGGATTGGGAATGCAGAATGAATAACTTGGAACATTGCAACTATAATTTTATCCTCGATATATAGTTCCAATTGGGTTTGTCCCAGTGTGTGTACTATCTGGTCATTAATGCCCTTCAGATGATATATGACGTCTTCATACACGATTGTCTGATCCGCAAGAGAAGATATTTTTATTAGATTAAGTTCACTCCCAGAGTCTAAGAGTAGCTTCGATTTTTTGCTGATGGTCTGTTCAATGTGGCAGGTTAGATAATCTCGATCTAATTCTGCTTTGAAGTAGAGAATTTGTTGTTGCCGGTGTTTTTTAACTCACTCACCGGGCGCCCACCGTTGGCGGCCGGTTGCTGTTGGTTTTCCTGTTGGTTGCCTTCCTTTTTGGAATTTACATAATTCCTTTTGCGGCAATCTTTCAGCAGGTGTCCTGGCTTTTTACAGTAGTTGCATTCAATGATTCTAATTTGTGCCGTTGTGGAGGAAGGTCTTGAGTTTTTCATTGCCGGTTTGCTCCTGCAATCCTTTGCCATGTGACCAACTTTATTGCAGTGAAAACAAGTGGGTTTCTTCGTGGTTTGCTATGGCGCTCCATATAGCTTCTTTGTCGCTTCTTGTAAGTTTCTGACCCGTTCTTCTTCCCTAGCTGCTTGTATGGCCTTGTCCAACGTTAACGGATTTCTTGCCTTGATGAAATCTTTTAGAGGTCCTAGTCCCTCTACGAATACTTGGATGGTTTGCTTCTTGATAATTGATCCTAGCGCTTGAGCTACCTCCCAACTGTGCCCATTTGTCTCTTGCTCTATGATAAGAGTTTGGAGTTGCTCAATCCTATTTGCGTAGTTAGTTACATCTTCTCCGATATTCTGTCTTGTTGAATACAACTCTGAGAATAGGTAAGTAGTCGTCCTCTGCGGTTCCAATGCAGATTTCAACGCTTCCTTCAGTTCAGTCCAATGTCTTATTTCCTTGCACTTGACTGCCTGACGGGCTTTCCCTGTCAGTCTAACTTGGATTCCTTGGAGAAGTCGAGCCTGTACATGGTCATGTGCACATGCTAACGCAAACTCGCATTTTTCCAAGAATATCTCTAATTCCTCTTGCTTCTCTCCACTGAACGGGCCTGGCAAGAGTTTTAGAGCAGCCTCCAATCCTATTGTCTCTCCTCTTGGTCCGAATGAATATCGTACACCTGATTGATCTGGATTTTCTTCAGTAACTTGAGTATTGGATATCGCTTGAGTGTCTGCATTTGCTTGTCCTTCCGAATTTACCATGATGCTTTGTTGGTTATTACCGATAACACTCGCTGTTTGAACTGTTTCCTGAGTAACTAGATTCATGGTTTGTTCACTAGAGTTAAGAGGAGAGGAAAGTATATTCTGGTTTAAAAGATTTTCTTCAATGGAATTGTCTAAGATATTACGGGTGAGTTGATTTTCTGCTTCCCCAAAACGGTACCTACTTCCCCCAAAATTACGGAGACGTCTTGTATTAATTCTGAATGTCAATTGTCTATTAGTACGCCAGTTCTGACGAAGATGTTATCAGTACTGATATTCCCAATAGAACGTTCGGATGCAGGATTCTCCGGATTTGAGAATCGTATTGGTAAACTTACACGAGGGGTAGGACTTGGCGGTGCTATTAGATTATTTGGTTCGTTATCTGAATTTGGGGATGACCTATCCGACCCATTTTCCCCTTTTCCGCTCATTAACTACCTAGCCACTTGGCTGATACCTAACGAATTGCTATTTTATATATAAATAAGTGTGTGTGGTTACATACAATTTTACATCAATGCTAATGTTAACTACGATATTAATATTATATTAATACAATACTATAGATTAACGGTTCTGAATTATACAGAAAACAAAAATAATAATAATACTAATAATTAAAAAAAATAAATAGATAAGAAAAAAAAAACGTACTTATCAATTAGCACGGAGTGTAGTACAATTTATTTATTTACTCACAGTATCGCAGTTACAATGATCCTTGCCATGTTTTTGTTTTTTTATATTTACTGATTTTTAACACTTCTACGGGATGCTCGGGATGGTCTGCACTGATGTTCGGCTTGGCTTGTCTCGAATTCCTTGGCTGTTAACGACGACTTTCCTCTTCGACTGCGCTTGTGGAATCGACGTTCGCTAGCCCCGAAACTGCTGGCGCGGAGACCACTACACCCTGTAGTGGGTTTCGCTGCTTTCTCACGACTTGTCGTTAATAAACAACGGACGCGTATTTATTTTGATAAACGTTTATCACGTATTTATACTGATAACGACGATCGCGTATTTACACTGATTACAACGATCGCGTATTTTTTAAACCAAACGGTTATCACGTATTCGAACCGCTAACGCGAGTCGTGTTGTTTATTTACACTTCGCGGCGGCGCTGATTACGAGCGTCGTGTGCTGGCGCGCGAGGATATCAGTGTTGCAGCGGCTATCAGCTGCTAGCACTATGATATAGTATATATTTATATATATATATATGCGGCGGCGGCACAGACGTTCGGTTGTATCACGGACGGCGAATGCGTGCGTGCGTAAGTGAGTGTCGTTCGGTTCGGGTGGCACTATCGACACAGCGGCGGCGTGATTTCTGAGCCGTTTGTGTTTGTGTGCGCGCTTCAATAAATAGACCTTCGGTTTCAGCGGCAACACGTACAACGGACGCGGCGACAGCGATGCTCGTATTAAGGATTCGCTTTCATGTGCGTGCGTGCGTTACTAACCAGTCGTTCGGGCGGCGCTACAAGTACGGTGGTACTGCGCGTTCCCTTTCCTTGTCGTACGCTAGAGTTTAAGTAGATCTCGATGTTTTGGATTTCCTGGATACTCTGGATTTTCTCGATACTTTGGATTTTCTTGATACATAGGAATCTTCTTACCGTTGGTTCACGAGCCACATCGGAGTTTCTGGACACTAATCGTTTCAGGGATTCGATTTAATTTATACTAAAAGAAATATAGCTTTACGTGTTATTCTTAATGCTTAGCGTACAGATAGGTACTGGAATCAAATGGTGATCCCACCGCTGCCACCAAAAATGTTGTGTACGTCTACACGAAAAATTAAAAAAACTAGTACGCTGACGAAATAACCGACTATATATTTTATTATTAAGAATGTAAAACAATTTAATGTACATGAGTTCGGAGGTTCGGATAGATGTTCTGCTGGAATACGACTGATTCCCCTTGAGGGCGAACGCGGACGACAGCTCGCTGTGGCTACCAAAAATTGTCCACTCAGCGGAATGTCATATGCTGTCGCCGTGCTCGTTCCCACGGGTACTTGTATACATATATGTAAGAATAACATAGATGGACACACATATACATGGTTACATATATAATATAGATATAATAAGAATTGCTTATATTACTACTTCTAAATATAATGGGTTTATAACAAATCTAACATTTAGATTCATTATATTTCTTTAATCAAAAATATTTCAAATTCAATATTAATTATTTATTTATATATTAATTGCTTCTATATATTCTTATTAATTATTCAATTATATCAACAAAAAAAATTATTCATCAACTTATTTCATTTATTCAATTGCTACGCGTGCATTAATATTTTCTTTTTTTTTCTCTACTACCTTTATTACCTTTTCAATTAACTATAATATTTCCTATTATTTCATTTGTTGATTCCTATCTAATTCAACTATTTATTTCAACACAGATCAGACCATCACTGTCTATTTACTACAATATTCTATATATATATATATATTTATTTCTTTTTCTATTTAACAACCTATATTTTATTTCAATTTAACCTGCACCAATAATACAATTCATATACGCACCTTCAACAAAAAAAAATTTTTTTTATCGTTGGCTTCTTTCACAAACCAACGTGAGACGTGTACCCAAAGCTACAATTCTATATGCCATTACTTTATAACTTAATTATTTAATTCACATAATCCTGCACCTACTGCTTGGTTCATTTTTTTTTTTCGTCTGCTTGCCTGTCTTCAATTGTTCGTTACTTCCCGGAGTTGCCAAGGGTGATCGGTCCTTGACGGTGACTTGAAAAGTTGCCTCCGTGTAGTTGCTGATTTGAATAGAATCATAGTGTCACTGCTGTACTTCTACTGTTGATTTCCGCTGCTTTGACTGCTTGACTCACCTCTAGTTCCTTGGAAGTTCCGTACTCGACTGCGCCAGTATTATAAGCTAGCAACTGGGTTAATTGTTTAGCTTATAAGTCGCAAGTAGCCGGACCGTTGGTGGACGATTTTCTTAGGTAGGTTGATAAATAATTAGACTTTGTATATTTAAAATTATTCTAGTCCAAATTAACAAAATCGTTATACTGACTCTCGCGAAGGTGCTCGCATGTACGACGGTAAATCACGTCTAATCTACAGGCCATTTCGGCTCTGGTTTTATAGAGACTCCTGCTCTCTTACAAGGGGGAACCTTGTCTACCGATATATCCTCGGACCTCACAGGACGTGATTCAAAATATAATCTACATAGTTCCACGCCTGCCTATTCCGAGAATCATGTCCCACTATTATCTTTACTTATATGTTATACGCCATCCGTCAATATTTAGATACTATGAATGTTATGAATATATTGAAATAATGAATATATGAACAAAAAAATCGAAAATATCTCCCGATTTGCTGTTTAAAACTACCTTGGGTAGGCCTCGGAATTAAACATAATTGTTAAAAAGAAGATAATCGACTTATCTTGCCACTAGCTCACTGCGCTGCGCTCGGACTAAAATATCGAAATAACACTTAACACATCATACTAGGTTCAGTACTTGATAAATGGTCCTAGGGCTTCCATACATCAACACAGGATAGGGAAAATCCCGAATTCCGCGTGGGCCTATCCGCCACTGACGACGACAACAAACGGCTACCGTCATTCTGAATTTAATATTAATTTCCATTAAAAAGTTCGCACTTTTTCATTTATGACTTAATTTCTAGATGTACTATTTTGATGATTTTTACAAAAACACGTCCTGCACAATATTTCTGATATTTTTGGAGTTTACTAGGTTTAATTAATTGATACATAAAAAAAATAGTTATAACAAATTTACCTGTATTTTACACAGTTTAAATAGGCAACTCCTGCTTCGATATACAATAAACACACACACCGTCGTGCAGTTTTTTTCTTTATTTAAGTCACGCCACGACCGTTAACTGGAAAAATGCGTCCTGCATAACTTTTGTCAGGACAACGGGACACAAATGATGACACTAAAACATTAATTTTGTTATTTTAATGTGGAACTATCACAAAATTATTATTTTTGTTTGCTCAAAACAGTTTGTGTAGAGTTTTATTTCTCTAAATTAAATAAATAAAAAAATGTATCTAATATAGGTATGGTCCAAGGGTTGCGCCACTGACGCCCGGCAATGAACATATAATATATAGGAAATTATTAATTATACTGAACCAGCTGGAACCCTACGTAGGCGACACAGCGTCATTTATTTTTATAGTCTTTCAGAATAATTTTGAGTTCAAAACCGCTATTTAGTGCCTATACCGAATATTTTATAATAAAATTACTTAAAAATATATAAAACACGGGTATTACTTTTATATATTATAAAAAAAGCGGATAAGTGGGCATCGCTCTGATGTACAGTAGGTTATAAGTGAGTCACTGTTATGGTTGGTGTTCAATTTGAAACCAGTCATATTGTGATACAGTAATTTTATGTACGAAAAGCGGAGACGGTTTATCAGCATAGGATATTTTATATTATATGTATACATATTTGTATTATTAATACGGTAGCTGGCAAGTTGAATTAATATTATTTGTATATACAGTTAAACTTCTGTAAAACGGAAACCCTGGTAACACCGAACATTTCTTATGACTCGATTCAAATAAAACGCAATGAAAGTGATCCCCGTCAAGTCGAAATCTCTGTTAAGGCGGATATATTGGACGCCCAAAAGCGATTCCGTCTTACAGAAACTATTTATTTGTATTATCACATGTGTATATTATAATAACAAACATACGTTAGAAGTTTCAAGTACCTACCCGCGAACAATATTTTTGAATTATACAACACAAAAGTAAAATCGTTACTCTTCGTTTAAATATCAAATTTTGATCAAATTTGAGCTTAAAAAAAGTTATATATTTTTTAGATTTTTTGGTTACTGTATGAACAATGTAACATTGTGTTAACTGGGTAAATGGGTAATGATCTGCTGAACTTATATTGCGAGTCACTGTATATGTAATGGATGTGTTAAATTTGAATTTAATGGTATAGTATAATCATTGTACCCTTAAGAAAAACAATTCTAAGCGAAGACGATCTATCGTCCTATAATATTATATATAATGATGGAAAAAAGACAACAATAAATTATCATCGGTAAAACAAATACTCACAACGGTGGTGTACCTAAAATGCCTATCCAGAACGCCGTTATATACAATTATAGGAATTCTTAAAAAAATACATCATATTAAAATGCCAATTTTCTGTTTAGGTTAAGTCCATTAAACGAAACTTGATCTGTCCTTTGACCCACGTTAAACTTTTCTGATCAGCCCATGACCCACATGTGGTTCACTTTGCACATTTATTTCTATGTAGATTTATTTGTGAGAAACAGGCAAAAACGTGACTCGTAAATTAAACTACATATTCACCAAAAACCCTGCTTTACACAAAGTAAAAACTATAAGAAATATTCTTGTATTCAACAAATGAAAATAGATGTTGAACATTAACACTATGGCTATATCTAAAACAAGTACTTTTTGTATATTATCATTGTCCATTGATACACAGATTCTCAAACATAGTTTATGCGTTTATGGTTTATAAACATTGTAATTTTTTTTATTTTTATCATTATTATTAATATGTTCCTAGTGCCTAACTAAAATATACCTAAATTTAAAACTATTTAAAAAATAATTGTATCTTTTTTTTTATCTAGATAAATATGAGTTAAGTTATCTTTTATATCCATTTGGATACATATGAGTTACATTATCTTTATGTAATATATAATATTTAGACTTAAATAAAAATACGAAATTACTAATTAACGATGGACCATATGGAATGTGGGGTGACCCGATATACATATACATATACACGCATTAGACACATATTTACGCTCCTTCGTACACACATACGACACATGCAAAACATAAATAATATTCAACACCTCTCCGACCAAACGTATAGTTAAAACAAACCAATCAATTATCAACGGAGCCAGACGACACATATATGTAACTCATATACTTCAAGACCCCGTCGACAATTTTCCGATCAAGACATAATAACACAATACATTACCAGCGGCACCTTTGTCATACCGCTAAAGACAAAATCATAAACACATCAATACGTAAAAGCAGATATCGCTGCATATCACCAGAAGAAGGGATTACACCAAAATCATATTATATAAGGAACCCACGAGATCGACTCACCAGCAGTTTTTTTCCACAAGACGACCCGATGCATAATGTCCACGCCAATCAGCGTCACGATACACCTTCTCCACTGCTCAAAGGAGTATCTAGCACCATCGATTCAGACGTATATGTATATTGAATTACTTCAACATTCGGTATGACCATCTAATTAATTATCTCATATTATTCACATTATACAAAACTCTGTGACTATCATCGCATAATAACGTAATTATAATTTTAGATGTACACCACAATAATTTAATTATCACTAGATCCTAATCATATATATTTTGTTTAGAATATATGCATAATTTTAGATACATACTACTATAATTTATTTATTTTTAGATCATAATTATATTTATTCATTTAGTATATAAGCATAGTTTTTAGTGCTCATCAACTTAAATTACATTCGATCAGCCGTTGGCTACGTACGACGACTGCTACGAATGTAGGGATTTTAAGAGCATACGATAATAGTCATAGTAACAATAGTTAGAATACGGAACTAACATTCCTGTTATACAATTATCATACGAGGCTCTAGAAAGGAGCCGCAGACATATAAACATATAATACCTACTCCATCAAACCCTGCGAATCAAAATACATATATTGTCGTTGTGATACCGACCGTCGAACACTACCCCGAAGAAACACAAACCAGAAGCAGAGTACTATTACTATAGCCGCCACATAAGGTCAGTGATTAAGTACATACATATATATTTACAATATACACAATGCAAAATAACATAAGTTAGATATAATACAGTCGTGGGATGACCTTACGCATACACTCTTAAAGAGAGTACAAATTCATAACTGTCCAACATACACACACATACGAGTACTCTCATAAATTCACTCACAATCCCTCTTAGATTAACGCCTGTGTATAATAAGCCCGTATCGATTCGTCGGCGAATACTACGTCGTAAAGCGTGTCATTTAAACCGTCGTTCCTCCGAAGGACTCAAGTAACGGGTTCCACCAGCTGCGTCCCTTCGCCCATTGAAACGACTCGTATAACCGGCATATTCGTCGTATTTTACGTGTAATTTCATAACGTCGGATTTAAATACACACATATCTCACTAAAATTAACTACCACCTTACCATACCACGTAATTTCTTTTCACTACATTTATCTTTATCTAGACCAGGGGTTTTCAACCTGTGCGTTGCGGCTCCCAGAGGCGTCGCCGGTTATTATCAAGGGAGCCGCGTTCGCAATAGAAACTAGAAATAAAATTTTCCCGCGCACTAATACATATTACATGTTGCATGTATGAGACAGATCGGCCGTCGATAATCGTGTTTGCGATATCGAGTAGTAGCAAATTTCGATTACAATTTACAATTTGGTAGGTACTTAATGATTTGCCTCTAATCTAATCTATCAGTTGTAAAACGCACACCGCTGTCTGCTTTGTATTCAGTGTCTTTATGCGCTACGGCTACGTACATCAACCGATATTTATTACGATCGTTTTGTGTTCTGAGTTATTTGTTGTGTATTTTTTCTGTAATAATAGTAGTTATAACTAAAGATACATTTTTGAATTCTAGTAGAAAACGTGATTGTCCATGATATAATGTAACAAAAACAAGCACAGCCGTCCCATTAAAAATTAAAATTATTATTAATGTATTAATTTTTTAATTGTATGTAAAAAATAAATCTCAAAAAAATGTTTCCTATTATTAATACCTAATTACATGTTTATCATTAAATAAAGTTAGATTAAAATTATTATAAATAATGTAAATTTGTTTATTTTAAATGTTCGTATGGGAGCCGTATATTTTATTTCAAAATCAAAAGGAGCCGTGGACCCAAAAAGGTTGACAACCACTGATCTAGACAACAAAGTACTTATTTAATCCGAACACTGGTCATCGGTTACGACGCGCGATAGCGTGATCCGCAAAACAGCGAGAGTGACCAACGACGCTTACAGGGTCGCTGATAAGCCCTAGGGGACAACAAGATATCCATTCTACACTTTACACTTTTCCGATATTTGAGTTTTGATAATATTATGGTATCGGATATCAAACAAATTTATATAACACCATATATGATATTACAGACCATAAGTCATTGGTTTAGATTTCCGAGTTAATAATCTATAAAATAATAAAACAATAAGCCAGTCTTAATCGAGCTAACGTGAGTAAAATATTTACTAAAAAATATTTTGGCGATAATGCATGTTAATAATATTATATAATATAAGCTAACTAAAATCAGTTTGATTTTATTAGCTCTACGTTGACGCGTATATTCATTCGAGACGAACTCCCAAAATTATTAGCGGACAGATATTTAAAAAATAAAAAACATTATGACTCAAATAAGGTACAGATAAAATTTAAATTAAACGAAAAAGTATTGATATTAAAGACGAAAATAGAAAATCTAAATTTGCTTACAGGTACAACAGCCCGTTTAAAATAATTAAACAAATATCGGACGTAACTTATGTAGTAGAAATAATTAAAAACGGACAGTTAGTAAACGAATATAAACATGTTAGTGAATTTGAATTTTGTTTTGCATAAACATATTAGGAATACCACGTATTCAATTTTTTTAAATGAGACAAGTAAAATTAATAATGCAAACACACGCAAATGTCGAATCGCAATACTTGAAATATTCTACGAAGTACTAATAAAATAGCAGGTCAGTAATTAAATCAATAATCAGCAAAATAAAATAGATACTAAAAAGAAATACAATAAGAATCATACCTCAATTAAGTTACGTACAGCAAACACAATACAACAGTTTTTATTTTTTTTTCAAATACTTTATCAATTTTGTTCCCCGAATAGCATTCTAACAATTTTCAGTACGTAAAAAATATTGTAATAACACTTTACCTTCATACATGATAATTAATTAATAAATTTAAAAATAAGTATTAGTGACTATGCTAATTGTAATACACTTGGCCATACAAAATTTTTTTTATTAAAAAATGTTGTATATTTTAAAACATACACAATATGTGAAGTTCAGCTTTTTGATTCCAATAATTTAATAAAATTACCCGAATACTGTGAGGTAAGACATGGTTACTTCAATAATGCCCATTTTGAAAAATTACTACGTAAAAATTATTTTGTGTACCGGACAACGAATGAAATTGTAACAACTATGGTATGTCCAACAACGACATCATTTTATAAGTTAACAGGGTACAGGTATTTTAAAAATACCTCAAGACTGCACTGTATACACACCATCCACAATATTGACACCACTAAAAGACACGAATATGACAATTTGTACAGATTATTATCCTGAGTTTAACCTCCTAAATCTAGACCAAATAACAAATAAAATCAAAATAATACAATCATCAAACATATCTTTTAACTTATCGAAATTACAAATGCCAAATCTCAAAAACTTAAAAGAATCTACCAATAACTTAGACTATATAGTTACTGAAATAGAGAAAGAAAACGAAAATAATTATACAATATCATTCATCAGTATGGAATTTATTTATGCGCTTTAATATTAGGCTAAATAATTATTCATATAATGATAAAAAAAACTAATATGGTGTTATGTAGGGGAAACAAATAAAGAAATTATGAATAGTCAAAGAACGAGGGGTCGAGATAGAATAGTGTAATTAGAGTAATATTATTAAATAATCATTTATGTACTTTTCTTTTTTAGCATAGGATAAATTTAATTTTTTTATTTTACAATGAAAACCACAAAAAAAAGTGTAGGCAAAAAAAAAGAGTGAGGAAGTTTACAAATTGAGGCGACTACGACCAAACCATAAAAACCTCGAATCCAAGACATATTATGGTGGTTCAATCAAGACCTTTCACGACGCCGAGATCATAGTGCTACAGCGTGCACCAATCCGCCGACAGACCAGGATAACAGACCTCCCTGTTTCAGCATTGGTTGAGGCCTTGAGGGACCTTGAGACCTTGAGAGACCGGTGACATCCAAACGACGGAACGGGTGAAGAATAATTTCGGAACACTTATATCGTACATAAGTATGATGTGAATCTATATTGTAAATTTATTATAAGACATATTATGTAAAAAAAAAAAAAAAAAGAGTATATGAAAACATGCGTTAGGCGTATAGATAAAAAAATAGAGAAAGGGTTCACATACAAAATATTATTATATAAAAAAAAAAATGGTAGTAATAAACTGGTTGAAATTTTACAATAACACAAACACAAAAAAAACACGTCATTGACACTCGCACGTAGATTTGATTTTCATTATATACATATTATACAATTTTCAAAAACTGATGAATCAAGAAAAAATTGATATAGGACACTCGCCATTCAAAAATACAATTAATATATGTTATCATACGTTTTAACGCATTGGTAAGCCCGAGCAAAGCAGAACTAATTTAAAAAAAAAAAAAAAACTAAAAATAAAGATATAATATAATATCATATGCATATTATGTGTATAAACGCAGCCATGCAGCGTACGTATAAATATATAATGTAGATATCAGTTATCACGTATTCACACCAAAGCAGTGGTAAAACTTCAAAATCAGGTACAATTTCAATCAATTTAAGTAAAACTAACCTTAATAATATTTTATTAAATTGTAAAAGGAGGGGTGGTGTTTAAATGAGACATGATTTATATTATAATTTTTTTTTTTAAATAAAGTACATTTAAAATGATCAAAAAAAAAAGGAGGGGGGTAATGTAACATAAATACTATGTTACATCATTACGATTATTTTATAAGCATCACAATATGCACAATATGCATATATACGCTGACTATTATATATTAAGCCCCTCCGGTTTAGGTGCCACTTATATATTTCATGATTGTAAGGATCCGGTCAATATCGCTATGTAAGAAAAAGGTAGTTCTCCGCGATCTCATCACATGCACCAGAACTACGTACAATCATACCTTTTTGGTAACTTTGTTTTCATATTGTAAGTAATAATAAATTTGTTTGTATTAATAATAATTTAGATCAATCGTTAATTACTTGTAATATTAAGATCCTAATACCATTCGTGCACCTGAGCTACGGTAAAAATAATATATTCAAAAGAACTAATTTCTTCCCTGAATATGTTATATTTAACGGGTCATCCCCGACCACGTTACACGAGGTAAGTGACTTGACATATATTATAATAATGTAGATAATATAAATATCATTAGGAAGGTATAACACAGTAATAGAGAGATCTTACGCAGATAAATAAGCAATAAAATAACGTAATTGTACACGATTTTCAAATACGTAAACACACACACACACCCATACATACCCACAAACTCTCTTACTAATACAAATAAACCTACTACAACACATTGTCGATTACCAACGTCGTAGCGGGGGTTATTGAACCGTCTTTGCTCCGAACGATACAGGCAACGGGTCTCACCAGACGCATCCCTTTGCCCGTTGAAGTAGGTCATCAACCCAGCATATTTATTATTTATTACATAATATCAACGTATTATATCATGTTTAATATATACTCATTTCACCTAAAATCACTACCTTCCCCTACCGCGCATTTTCTCCTTACTACAGTAGGCATAGTATACCATATCATATTATATATTATTATTATTTATATATATAAAAAAGCATAATACAATGTAATATATTACTTTTTTCTACTACAATTAAGTTATATTCAATAAAAAGTTATTCATTTATTTTACATACAATACAGGCATTTTCCCAATTTACAATTAAAATTTAGTACAATTTAGTTAAAAACTTTTGTAGTCATTTAAAAAAAAAAACATACTCAATATTATACATTTATACAAATATTATTGTTCACTAAAAACTATTTTAAAAAAAGCATTACACAATAATATAATATATTATTTTAATTTGTCAAAAATAATAAAATTGTATACACAATATACGTATTGTACGTGGACGATTCTTAATTAAATTTTTTTTTTTAAATGTGCCCCTTACAAAATACTTTATAAAAGAACATTTTACAAAATAGGTTTTCTAATAAATTTAATGAACAACACTATGGTTATATTATATATAATGAACGAAAAAAGACAACAATAAATTATTTTAAGATATCATCGGTAGAACGAATACTCACGACGGTGGTGTACCTAAAATGCCTATCCAGAACGCCGTTATAGTATTGTATGAAACCTGGGCTCTGAATTGTATACATATGTTTCTTTTCTTTTGTCAGAAGATAATATGTATATCATATATATATAAAAACTATAGTAATTTGCTATACTCGAAAATTGATTAAAATGCTCATAATATTTGACTAACACTGATAGCTGTAGTAATTGTGTTGCGTTTAAAAAAATTAATATTTTTTTATTATTGTAGGCATCGATTGGATTCATATTTAGTTTAAATTGTTCATAAGAGATTATATTATTCATTTTGGATATATAATTATATAATGCTTCAATAAACTGAACATTGTCTAATTTATTTGTGTAGCTCATGTTAGTTATGTTATTATATTTAATAACAATATTTGTATTGCACATTGATGGATTTATTTTCGTTTTATACAAATTCTTTAATATAATATTTTTTATTGTTTTCCATTGTATTAATTCATTATTAGTTATTGAATTCATATTGGATATGGCTTTAATTTTGTGGCTTTTCATTATGCCTAATTTTTTTAAATTATATGAATTGTCAAAGATGTTTGAGAATGATGTGGGTTTATTATATTTTTCTTTTGTGGTTATATGTGTTATTTTTATATTGTAATAACTTAAAAAATAAAAAAAGGTAAATATAAATATAATTACGACGCCTGTCGATAATTATATTTAAATCAGAAAAGAAATATAATATAAGTACGACTCCTGTCGATACTTATATTAAAATCAGAATGTTAATATATTAAATTTAAGCTATTACCTTCCTCCAGGTGTTCGGAGGGCTCTCGAGATCGTGTATTCGAGAATTATATCAAATACACCGTACAATATAATTTTAAGTAAAAAAGCATGTACAACTTTATAACTGCAATCAATATGAAATATTATATTAAATGCCTTACCTGATTCGCAGTTGTATCTGTATGATATTGTAAGAGTTTTAGGTTTTTAAATTAAATAAGGTAACACTTCAAATACACAAAATTGAATTAAAGAACGCACTGATTATTGCTCGCATAAGGAGTCCAGTTGTCGCTCGTCGAAATCTGTTTTTGGTACTTGAGAGGTTGTTACTCTGATGATATGTGCTCATGCACTCGTGATAGGTGCTCATGCACTTCTGAAGGGACGACACGGATATGCCGACCAGAGAGAAGTAGGCGGTATTTATCAAAGGCTTTTTACACTTCCCCGAACTAAATTTCTCTTCGGCGGCAAGGACCTTTTTACCGTACATTTTCTCTAGCGGCATATAAGAACTCCGCACGCCCTGCGTCCCGCTGGACGCCGGTACGTGCCGACTTCTTAATTCGTGATCGCATAATGGGTATTGTACTTATTTGTCAATGACAACGGTTTTATTAGGGATGTTCGATTTCTACAAGCGACAGTCTGGACGTTATTTTATTACTCAATACAATTTTATTTAATTTATAATAATGGTATGTGAGTATATCATTACAATATTGTATTCTTTACTAATGGTAGTTATTTTACGTGGTGTAAGTTTTAAGTAGTTTCTGTTAAATTGTTGTGTTGATTTGTTTGATGATTTTATTTTATATTGGATATTATTGGAAATAGTATGTCCTGATGAATGATTGTATGCCGTACTAAATATATCTTTATTGGCTTTAATTGTAATGCCTGATTTTATTATGTATTTTTCATTACTTTCTGCTGGTGGCGTTTTATATATTATTCTCGTTTTAATATTAGTTTCTAGGGTAATTGTTTTCTTTGTATAATCTATATTGGCCTTATTAGTTGCCAAAAATTGGTTTTCCAAAATTATCACATTGCTTAGATTTTTCGCTACTCATATGGGTGTTTGGAATATTGTATTTTCGATTTGTGGGTTTATTTTAGCTATGCCTAAGAGTTCACGTAGTGTCTTATCTGGACCCGATAGTTTGTATATTTTGTGTGATGGGCTGATAAGTTTTGGAATTATTAGATCTGGATGAATATAGTTCATGAATGCTCCAGAATCTATGGAAATTTTTGTGTTTTCACTCTTTAGGCTTGCTTTTATATATGGCTCATTAGTCTTTCTATTTTCGTCTATTATTGTATAAATTGAGTCATTTTTAATGTTTTTGTTAGTTGGTGTTTGTTGGGAATATTTTGGATTTATAAGTGTTTCTGGAACCGAATGATAATGTTGGTATACTTTAGGTTCATTTAACATGTTTGTTGGTTTTGTTTGGTTTGTTTTAAAATTAATGTTTTTTAAGTTACAATCGTTGGCAGTATGGTATTTTTCATTTCGTAATTTATACGTTGATTTTTTCCTACATTCTATGGTAGTATGGTTAAATTTGAAACAGTGTTTGCATTGATGTGAATATTCAAGATCATGATTTTTGGGTATTTTATTGTCATTGACATGTGGTAGTAAATAATTGCCTGGATGGTTTTTCTGTTTATTAACGTCATAATTAGGTTGATAATTGTCGTGATAACTATTATGTTTTATATTTTGTCGATTATTTTCAAAATTTGAATTTATTTGGTTTTTATTAAATTCATTTTGGCGTAAGTAATTATTATGTGCAAAACGATTTGTATATTGATCGTTATTTTTATAATGATTAATATTTGAATTATTTACGTAATTGTTATTGTAATTTTGGTTAGAACCTAAATTAATTAATATCGTCTCTAAGTTAGAAATTTTAGATGATAATTTTTCTAATTGTTTTGAATTATTGTCATTTATTACATTTATGCGTTCCTTAGTTATTTGGTCTCTGGTTTTGATAGAAAATAGATTTGTTTTGTCGTTTACAATTAATTCTATTGACTCATATTTTCTAATGTTTCTTTTTAAATCTGTTAAATTATTATTTTCTAAAATTCCTATATATTTAATAATTTCTGGTTTTAAGCCTTTCATTATTGTATATACTATCTCTGATTGTGACATCAATGGGTTAATTCTTTTGCATAGATGTTCTGCATCATTAATGTAAGATGTTATAGTTTCATTAGGTAATTGCTTTCTATTTTCTAGCAAATTCTTAAGCATATATTTTTCTGCTGGTGACTCAAATTCTAATCGAAGGGCATTTTCTAATTCTGTCCATGTGGTGATTGGATTATTTTTCTCAAAATTGTCTAAAAAGGTGGACGCTGTACCTTTTAGGTAAATAGCAATGAATAATACTTTTTGTTCTGAAGTCCAGCCATTAATATGGCTTGCTTTATTGTACTTCTGGATAAATAGGTCTACACTTTCATGAATTGCTCCAGAAAATTTGGATGGTTTATAAAACGGTAGTCTTTTAGACATATTTTGGTTTTTTTTTTTTTTTTTTATTCATAACTCTTTACGCTATGATTTAGAATGTTTGATATATTTGTATTATATATAATATGATAGTTATAATATTTAGGTTTATATTATAGTAATTATTTATGTTTGTAATATTTCGTTTTATTTATGCTTTATTTTAGAATTATCTTAAAATATTTTAAAATTTTATTGTTTGGTTATTAATTAAGTAAAATTTTAAGTAGTGATAATTTCTAATAAAATATTTTATCCGTATTATGTTTATCAATTTTTGTTCAATTATCTCTCTTTATTATCTATATTATCAAATTAATTTTATTTAATATATCATTTATATCTTTGTTAAGTTTAAAGGTAAATTAGAATTACATTTTAAAATTGTTTTTAATGTATATTTTCAGATTAAAAATAATTAATACATTTTTTTAATGAATTTTGGAAATAAAAAGTTTAAAGACATATATTTTGTTGAGATTTTGATAGTTGACATAATTTTATTGGTATGATATTATTTTATAATGGTTTTTTGTGTAATTAATTTTGATTGTGGATTTATTGTGGAAGTGTAATTGTTGCAATAATAATGCTACCTAGTTGGGCGCCATTTGTAGTAGAATAAAAATAATAAATAAAAGAGGTAAGTAGTTGGGCTAAGAAATATTGTCGAAGGTATGTGTGTGAATTATATTTTTATTCTACCACGAGATATTATTGTAGTTCGTGATGGGAGATGAAGTGTTGTTTTCAACTTAAATGCGAATAGACGTAAAGGCACTTACCTTGATCGTCGCTGTAGTATGATTGTCGATTTAGGTAGTCTCGACCTCGTTGCTTCTTTTTCTGGTTCGATGCACGCTATTATCACGATATAAGAATTACTTCTACAATCACACGTTTGATCTTTGGTTTGAGATTCTTTGTAATTTATTATTTTTTTGTATTTAGACTTTTTTTAGTTTAGTTTCGTAGTATTACTAAACACCTTAGTGTTTGTCTGTAATGACAACCTGATATACACAATATCTTAATGTTTACGTAGAAAATGTAATTTTTAGGAGGCTTGTTAGTTGTATGTATTTATCTGGCGAATGACCTTAATGATCAGGATTTAATGAGTGACTTTGTTAATGGATAAGTAGTTATTTTTATAATATAGTTAAAATACATATACTCCAAAGCATGTTTCGAATATTGTCGAACCCTTCTACGCTATTAGTATTGTATCCTAATTATATTATAAATCTGACACTTAAGATTTTTGGTGGATGATCAGTTATTTTTATACTATAGTTAAAATACAGATACTCCAAAGCATGTTTCGAATATTGTCGAACCCTTCTACGCTATTAGTGTTGTATTCTAATTATATTATAAAACTAACACTCAAGATTTTTAGTGGATAAGTAATTATTTTTATAGTACAATCAGAATACGAATACTTCAAAGAATGCGTCCATTCGGTTATTCTTTCGAATATCGTCGAACCCTTGTACTCTATTAGTATTGTATCCTAATTATATTATAAATCTAACACTCAAGATTTTTAGTGGATAAGTAATTATTTTTATAGTACAATCAGAATACGAATACTTCAAAGAATGCGTCCATTCAGTTATTCTTTCGAATATCGTCGAACCCTTGTACTCTATTAGTATTGTATTAAGGTTGTATTATAAAACTAACACTTAAGGTATGTGGAATTAAGTTTATTAGCTTTTGAGGATGGAGATGTAAACATATATTGTGTATATTTATAAGGAAATTTGGTGTGGTTGAGATATAAAATAAAGAAGATAATTTGTTTTTGTTTGAATAATTATAAATGAACTTTGAACCAATAAGACCATACGTGGTATGTTAATTTAATGCAATGTTTGAATTTGAATTTTGAATAGATAATACCCAATGATAGAATGAAAGTTTGTGCGTGTCTTCGATGTTGAATGGCGTAGGTCTTGAGTACTGCCCTTTGCAGAGAAGCATCGTGCCCGTGGAGGTATGCACTGCTCTGCTTATGGCAATGGACAGCTCTCGAGATTAACTCTGGATCGCCTGTTGTGATGAACTGCTCTTTTTGAACTGCTGTTTTTTTGATATCGACTGAGCTGTTATATAACTGGTTTTGCCCCCTCTTAGATCATCGTAGCGCAGCATCACGCGTGCTGGCTGTCTGGCCTTGAATTTTATATGTTGACGCGCGTCTTACACGCTCGTATTGAAATTCGCACTTTGACGAATATTTATTGTTGTATATTATTGTTAAGGTAAGCACATATTGCTTGTGCTTGTGATTTGCATAATAAATGTATGTATTTCTGGTTTTATGTTCTTGTAACTTGGAGAACTCATGCGTGGTTATTCTGTGACTTGTTGGTTGACAAGGATTCGTTTGAACGGTACTTGAAGGGCGTGTGTATTACATGGCGAGGGGTGTGATGTGTAGGGTAATTGTGAATAAATAAGTTCGTATTTTAGCATTTTGACTTATGAATTGTTTGCTCGTTTTTACTGTTGATATTCGTGTATTAATCTTATTATTTTTTGTGTGGAATGCCGGACGCTGTCTAGATGTTTTTTAGTTTGAGATGTGTAGTTGTTTTAATGGTCTTGTTACTGTAGACGATTTCGTCCTGTGGTGTGTCCATATCATTTCTTTGTGTAGGCGGTGAGATGGTATGTATAGTGTAGCTAGTTTTTTTACTCTGCTATTGACGATTTGACTGTTTGGTGTTTTATCGGATGCCCGTTATCATAATTGTTGTTTTTTTTGTCGGGTTTAATAATTCTCTCAGTCTAATCGTATTTCTGGTAATCTGCATCTGTATGTGGTTATTGTTTTGGATATTTTTCTTTGACGTGGCTGTGGGAAGCCGCAGTGTGATGTAATCGCATTCCTTCTGAGGGGTTCGAATTTATATTGATTTAAGTTATGTAAATAATTTATAATTTTAAATTGCATTTTTAAGTTTTCCACTCCGATGTATGATCGTTATTGGTTCCAAATCATTTTATGTGTTTATTAACGTAGAAAGTAGACATATAATATATTACAAGTGGATGTCGCTCTGCTGTAGATGTCAAGTGGGTCACTTTAATGGACGGTGTTAATTATTAAATTTTAAATTTAGTAAATTTTGTCGAAGTTTGAACTTTAAACGCTTCTAAAAAAAATACAATTCACCACACAGACAATATTTAATTATGTATAAACATATTTTATTCACCAATTAATAATAATTTTGAGCAACATAAATGCCTGACCACATGGAAAACCTTATTATTAGACATCGGTCATCGGCAGTGCTCGGACTTATCTAGATGAATATCTAGATTATAATTATCTTATCTAGATAAATAGTTACAAAGTAAAGCTTTATCTTAGATATTTTTTTTACTAATCTAAATAAATTCATCTAGATACATTTTTTATTGATAAAAATCGTGAAATTGTACCTAATTTTTATCTTTACTTTATAATTTCTCTGATAACATAAGCCCTATATGAAATTTACTAATATTCTTGAAACCTAAAATCTCGTAAATCTCGTAAAAAAATTCAAACGATTTTATTCTTATATGTAGATTATGTAATCATTTTATTCCTTTTTTTTTTCCTTTACGGCTATATTTCTATATCTAATACTTAAAATCTCGTGAAATAATTTTAATTAAAATTAAAATTATTAGGTACATACGCATTTTAATTCAGTACTTCGTCAATAAACATTCAGCATAACTTAGTACATTACGTATTTAATTTCTGCGTTGATGTATAAATCGAAGTTGGTTGGGACGTAACACATAGCTCTCCTTGCGTTCGATAATACGCGACGAAATCCGATTTACAAACCTCAGCTACAATATACGCGTCAACATAGAGCTAATAAAATCAAACTGATTTTAGTTAGCTTATATTATCTAATATTATTAACATGCATTATCGCCAAAACAATTTTTAGTAAACATTTTACTTACGTTAGCTCGATTAAGACTGGCTTATTGTTTTATTATTTTATAGATTATTAACTCGGAAATCGAAACCAATGACTTATGGTCTGTAATATCATATATGGTGTTATATAAATTTGTTTGATATCCGATATCATAATATTATCAATACTCAAATATCGGAAAAGTGTAAAGTGTTCAATGCAAATCTTGTTGTCCCCTAGGGCTTATCAGCGACCCTGTAAGCGTCGTTGGTCACTCTCACTGCTTTGCGGATCACGCTATCGTGCGTCGTAACCGATGACCAGTGTTTGGATTAAATAAGTACTTTGTTGTCTAGATAAAGATAAATGTTGTGAAAAGAAATTACGCGGTATGGCAAGGTGGTAGTTAATTTTAGTGAGATATGTGTGTATTTAAATCCAACGTTATGAAATTACACGTAAAATACGACAAATATGCCGGTTCTAGTAGTCGTTTCAATGGGCGAAGGGACGTAGCTGGTGGAACCCGTTACTTGTGTCCTTCGGAGGAACGACGGTTTAAATGACACGCTTTACGACGTAGTATTCGCCGACGAATCGATACGGGCTTATTATACACAGGCGTTAATCTAAGAGGGACTGTGAGTGAATGTATGTGTGTATATGTGTGTATGTTGGACAGTTATGAATTTGTATTCCCTTTAAGAGTGTATGCGTAAGGTAGGGATCCCATACGTCCCGTATTTAACGGAATTGTCCCGTATTTGAATGAAGCGTCCCGGTGTCCCGGCAAAAGTTCAAAAATAACACTTTTGTCCCGTATTTTGGACAACCCGTCCCGTATGTACCTTATTTTAAAATTATATCAAAAATTAAATTTTTTCTCAATACCAATAACATATGATAATATCTAAATCAGATGATAATTATCTGTTTATAATGACAACAAATTTTTTTGTTGGTTTTGTGGTTACACTGATTACTGATATTATATCGGCTATCAAATCGGCTGTCGGCACATGGTATATTATTATGCCGTTATGGACGATAATTGAATATTATAATATAAGTTATTAATATAACTAAAATTACTAAAATGTATAAATGTTCCTACATTATTTAAATTTTGTTTAAATTGTTATTCAATTGTTGAATATTTTTGTTATAAATATATCATAGGAAAGTCACCTAATTATTTGTTTTTAATCTTCGATATAATATATATACCTACTAAATAGGTATGATATAAAATGTCCCGTATTTAATAAAAATAAATCTGGGATCCCTAGCGTAAGGTCGTCCCACTACTGTATTATATCTAACTTATGTTATTTTGCATTTTGTATATTGTAAATATAAATATATATGTATGTACTTAATCACTGACCTTATGTGGCGGCTATAGTAATAGTACTCTGCTTCTGGTTTGTGTTTCTTCGGGGTAGTGTTCGACGGTCGGTGTCACAACGACAATATATGTATTTTGATTCGCAGGGTTTGATGAAGTAGGTATTATATATTTATATGTACGTATATATCGTATATATATCGTACGTAGTCAACGGCTAATCAAATGTAATTTAAGTTGATGAGCACTAAAAACTATGCTTATATTCTAAATGAATAAATATTATTATGATCTAAATATAAATAAATTATAGTAGTATGTATCTAAAATTATGCATATATTCTAAACAAAATATATATGATTAGGATCTAGTGATAATTAAATTATTGTGGTGTACATCTAAAATTATAATTACGTTATAATACGACGATAGTCACAGAGTTTTGTACTGTATTGTTTTATATGTGTCGTCTGGCGCCGTTGATAATTGATTGGTTTGTTATTACTATACGTCTGGTTGGAGAGGTTTTGAATATTATTTATGTTTTGCATGTGTCGTGTGTGTGTAAGAGGGAGCCTAAATATATGTCTAATGTGTGTATTTGTATATGTATATCGGGTCACCCCACATTCCATATTATGGTCCATCCTTAATTAGTAATTTGTACTATAATTTTTAACTGTAAAAATGTATTTTGAAATAATTGTACTTAATTGTAAATTGGGAAAATACCTGTATTGTATGTAAAATAAATAAATAATTGATTATTGAACATAACTTAATTTTAGTAGAAAATAGTAATATAATATATTGTGTAATACTTTTTTTTAAATAGTTATATATATATATATTATATATATGGTATACTATACATACTGTAGTAAGGAGAAAATGCGCGGTAGGGGAAGGTAGTGATTTTAGGTGAAATGAGTATATATTAAGCATGATATAATACGTTGATATTATGTAATGAATAATAAATATGCTGGATGATGACCTACTTCAACGGGCAAAGGGACGCGTCTGGTGAGACCGGTTGCCTGTATCGTTCGGAGCAAAGACGGTTCAATAACCCCCGCTACGACGTTGGTAATCGACAATGTGTTGTAGTAGGTTTATTTGTATTAGTAAGAGGGTTTGTGGGTATGTATGGGTGTGTGTGTGTGTTACGTATTTGAAAATCGTGTAAAATTACGTTATTTTATTGCTTGTTTATCTGCGTAAGATCTCTCTATTACTGTGTTATACCTACCTAATGATATTTATATTATCTACATTATTATAATATATGTCAAGTCACTTACCTCGTGTGTGGGTTGTGATAATTGTCTTCTGCGATTGGATTGTATTTCTTCGGGATGGTGTTCGACGATCGATATCACTTTGACTAGTATATGCTAGGTATGTACCGCGTGATTTTAATTTATACCGATGAGCTAAGATAATTTTCTTTTAATTTATATCTTGTTTGATGATATTTATATAATTTGAATATTGCTCATATAGTCATATAGTTTCTACAGTACATTCCTTAACTTTATTTGTAAATCACAGTGTTATGTGATCATTGTTCAATTAATTGTGGAAGTTAAGCCTAGGTAAATCCATTATGCCCGAAGCCACCATATAAGACCTTTTGCGGACATTATATTCGAAAACGAAAAAAATATAATTGTAGACAAGTTAGAATTCACAGATATACCGACTCAGATAAAGAATGATCCATTCAAGGTCGAACCGAATCTAACCTAACTCGACGATGGTCGACAACATGAGTGGCATGGTATTGCGGGATCGTTACACATTAAAAGCGCCGATCAGGTATAATGTGTCGTCGTTCATCGCCAATTGCGACCGGCCATTAAATCGTAACGAAGCGATTACAGGACCACATAAAAACGAATGGGAAAACGCTATGCGCGATGAAATAACGTCGTTACACGAAAACAAGACGTGGTCACTAGTTAATTTGCCTCAGGGCAAGGTTGCCTTACGAAATGACAAACGTAGCCTATGTACTTTTAATTTGCAGTGATTTTACACCTTTGAGATTTGTTGTATTTGCCGTCACAATATAGGACCTCTTACGGACATTGATTAAGACTCGAATACAACCTAACCTATGAACTGTTATAGCATCAATATAATATAGTATAATTACAATTATAATACTCTAATCACACTACACTAGCAATCTATTATTTATATTGGAGATATGATGATAAAGGATAATAATTAACAATGTATTTGATCTAGTAATACGAGAAAAATAACTTAATGACCTTACCTGGATATTCGAATGATACAATATACATATAAGGTCATAACGCAAAAAGTAATATGAGCATATACGACTTTATAAATTTGAGATTTTATAAGAGGTCAATTCACTCCAATTTTTATAATGACAGAGATAAACACGATCTGCTGGGCGTAAAATTTTCTGTTGCGCGCTTGTAAGAAGGGAGCAACACATGTCGGTATCCCGTGCTCTTAATGAACACTCGGATTTACCCTAGGTCGTTAACATAAAAAAACGTAAAACGATAATACCATTAAATAGTCATACTGTTACCAAAAAACCTAAAAAATGTGTAAACATGAGTATTTTTTACCAACATATTAAATAGAAATTTGGACGAAATTACATATTAAATCCAAGAAATACGATTTTAGTTATTTTATTGTACCTATTCATTGATACCTACTTGAGACTTTTAGATTACCTGCATTATTATGCTGTATACAGTATACACGCTCAATGACCTTTTCAAATGCAATAT
The DNA here is from genome assembly GCA_008086715.1 of Sitobion miscanthi. NCBI lineage: Eukaryota > Metazoa > Arthropoda > Insecta > Hemiptera > Aphididae > Sitobion > Sitobion miscanthi. The sequence continues at coordinate 44,873,954 of CM017797.1, forward strand.
TTTTAGCAAATATTAACATAACTTATTGTAATACGCTAGTACTAATGCCTAATAGTAAAATAAATCACTTTAATCATAATAACATCATACAATTTAGGTACTGAGTAATATTATAGGACGACCGATCGTCTTCGCTTAGAATTGTTTTTCTTAATGGTACAATGATTATACTATACCATTAAATTCAAATTTAACACATCTATTACATACACAGTGACTCCCAATATAAGTTCAGCAGATCATTACCCATTTATCCAGTTAACACAATGTTACATAGTTCATACAGTAACCAAAAAATCTAAAAAATATATAACTTTTTTTTAAGCTCAAATTTGATCAAAATTAGATATTTAAACGAAGAGTAACGATTTTACTTTTGTGTTGTATAATTCAAAAATATTGTTCGCGGGTAGGTACTTGAAACTTCTAACGTATGTTTGTTATTATAATATACACACGTGATAATACAAAGAAATATTTTGTGTAAGACGGAATCGCTTTTGACCGTCCAATATTTCCGCCTTAACAGAGATTTCGACTTGACGGGGATTATTTTCATTGCGTTGTATTTGAATCGAGTCTTAAGAAATGTTCGGTGTTACCAAGGTTTCCGTTTTACAGAAGTTTTACTGTATACACAAATAATATTAATTCAACTTGCCAGCTACCGTATTAATACTAAAAATAGGTATACATATAATATAAATTATCCTATGCTGATAAACCGTCTCCGCTTTTCGTACGTAAAATTACTGTATCACTATATGACTAGTTTCAAATTTAACACCAACCATAACAGTGACACACTTGTAACCTACTGTACATCAGAGCGATGCTCACTTACCCGCTTTTTTTATAATATATAAAAGTAATACCTGTGTTTTATTCATTTTTAAGTAATTTTATTATAAAATATTCGGTATCGGCACTAATTAGCGATTTTGAACCCAAAATTATTCTGAATAACTATAAATGTAAACTCCGCTGTGTCGCCTACGTAGGGTTCTAGCTTGTTCAGTATAATTAATAATTTCCTATATATTATATGTTCATTGCCGAGCGTCAGTGACGCAACCCTTGGACCATACCTATATTAGATACATTTTTTTATTTATTTAATTTAGAGAAATAAAACTATACACAAACTATTATGAGGAAACAAAAATTATAATTTTGTGATAGTTCCGCATTAAAATAACAAAATTAATGATATAGTGTCATCATTTTTGTCCCGTTGTCCTGACAAAAGTTATGCAGGACGCATTTTTCCAGTTTTTCATATCTGTCACGTATTATTCCCGTTTTTCCCCTTTGCGTTAATTTAAAACTTTTGAGATTTATTTTATAATAAAATTGTTTTATTTACGATATTTTTGTGTTATGTTATTCAATAGATGTTATCAATGATATAATCATATAAAAAATCTACTTACATGACGTACTTTTCAGTGGTATTTTTTAAGATTCATATTTTGACCATTTTAGCCGCTATAAAATATAAAATTAATAATGTCACATTATTATTTCCGGTACTTATACTAACTTATACCTAATAATATAAATTTTATAATATAAATTTTAATAATAATATTTTTCTATTATAGTTATAATTAAAGACCGGATTTAATTGATATTGCAACTTTTTTTGTAGTTAAGATAAATCAAATCTGATCAAATATGTACACGATTTGTATTAATTACTGTCTTTCTGTTTAATTTTATGTTGCAATTTATTGCAATTTTTTTCAATTTTGTATATTTCACGTAATCAAATGTACAAATCAATATTTCTTAACTAATTTTATAATATAAGAATAATAACATTATTGTGGATTTTTATTATTAGTTTGATTAATATGATCTTAGAAGTATAAAGGAGTATTATCTATGTTATTTATCGCTCGTCTGGAATTTTCTATCTCAAATTACTGTGACTAGCGATAATAACGAATACGAAAGCTATAAGCGTTGTGTGCGTTTACCCGTTGATACGTACTAGTACCTATTTCTTTGATCAGCTTGACCGCACAAACCGACCGTGAACGTATTCCTCGAAATGCCTAAAATAAAATCAAGTTTAAAAAGTAAAATATCGAATTGGATTGCTCCTTATAATGAAAATAAAGAAGTATTTTCATCAGATGGAAAGATTATATATTGTCTCGTATGTGAAAAGTCTGTGTCTACTGAAAAAAAATATCTATTAGATCATTATTCCAAAACAAGTAAGTTTTGTACGTAACTCCATGTTATTTTATATCAAAAATACAAGTATATTTATTTTAGTTCAACACATAAATGCATTACAAAGGAATAAAGAAAGAAAACAGCAGATTTTCATTACTTCTCAAATCTCGAATAGTAGAAATGTATTTTTTGAAGATTTATGTAATGCATTTGTTGCTGCAAATATTCCTTTGCATAAGCTGGGCAATCATGTGTTAAAATCATTTTTGGAAAAGCATACTGGCAAATCAATTCCAGATGAAAGTACTTTAAGAAAAAATTACATACCAAATATTTATAAAAGCGTAATGGACCAAATAATTAGCGATATTGGAAATAATTACGTTTACATAATTGTTGACGAGACAACCGATCCAAGAGGTTTGTATAAATATTTTTTTTTTAATTTCTCATATAATAAAAGATACTATTTTCGTTTAGGTTTGTCTATTGCAAATTTATTAATTGGTAAATTAGATGGGACGCCTAGTAAATCATATTTAGTTGCATGTAAAGAATTAGAATCCACAAATTATGAAACTATTTGTCAGTTTATTAATTCCTCGTTAAAAATATTTCCTGGTATTGAACAAAAAGTATTACTTTTGATTAGCGATGCTGGTACTTATATGATCAAAGCAGCAAAAACATTAAAAATATTTTTTCCAAAATTAAGTCATATCACATGTATGGCACATGCAGTTAATAGAGTTCTAGAGAAAATTCGAGAATTGTATCCTGATATAAATAAATTAATTAACAATGATAATGTGTTAAGTACTTATTTAAAATTTAAATACATTTGTAACTTATTTTGTTTATTTTAGGAAAAAAAGCTTTCCTAAAAGCACCATCAAGAATAAATAAATACAGAAAAGAAATGCCGGGTATACCTTTACCACCCGAACCTATTATTACAAGATGGGGAACATGGTTAAACGCTGCACTTTTCTATGCAAATAATTTTGAAAAGTTTAAAAACGTGATTGAAAGTTTAACAGATGATGCTTTAAGTGTCGAAAAGCTGAAACTGATTGTACAAGATAATGCAGTCAAATGTGGTTTAGCATTTATAAAATTACACTTATCTGAGTTATGCACGAATCTCAAAAATTTGGAAGAATCTAATAGTGAACTACTGAAAAGTATGGATATTTTTAGAAAAATTGAAGATATTTTAACAAATATTCCTGGTCCAGAAGGGGGAAAAATTAAGGAAAAATGTATGTATGTAATTGAAAAAAATGAAGGGTATAAAACTTTAAAGTGTTACTATGAAGTCATGTCAGGTAAAGCAAATGTTAATTTAGATATAACGCCTACTTTATTAAATTGTTTTAAATATGCACCAATAACGAGTGTTGACGTAGAACGTAGTTTCTCGTTGTACAAACATATTTTAAGTAATAGAAGATTTAATTTTAATGAAAATAATTTAGAAATGTATTTAATCATCAATTTTAATTCAAAAATGTAATTAATGTAATATTAATTAATGAATATATAAATACGACTTGCATTTTTATAGTGCAATTTATTTTGCAATTTTTATGGGATTTTTGGTGCAATTATACAATTTTGTTATGCAATTTTTGAGTGTTTTTAATGCAATTAAATCCGGTCTTTAGTTATATCTAATAATTATTTATCTACAAATTTTTTTTAAAAATTATAACTTTTCAAATTAATGAGTCTTACTTAAAAAAATAAACCACTTGACTAAGATAAAGGATTTTACAATAAAACATTTTCTATAAACCTATTTATAAATTGGTTGTTTTGGAATTTTCAAAAAAAAATAATTTCAATCATAGTTCAATATATAATAATATATGTTATTGATCTGGCCACAGATATTTTTATTTTCCAACCGATTTTACTTAACGCTTTGTTTATCGAAAAAGAAACGGATAAAATGTTAAAATTATCTAATTCCCACTAAATTTATTATAAAAATACCATCAATATGGTTACTTATTAATACATAATATTTATGATGATTTTTGTGATCGGCAACAAATAATAGCATTTACATAACATGATGTGTTCATGACATATTGAATTTGTATACCTCTTTTGGTATTATTATGCATTTAAAATACCTATCTACTAATTTTGTATTTTAAAAATATTGTAGAGCGTCTTATTAGAAATATGCGATACCAAGGTAATGGGTACATATTATATTATATAGGTTCATTACTAGCTGACACAGTGTACTATTCGTTGCCCGTCAAAAATGCCACTATTTATATATTATTTAAATTCGTAATTTAATAACGTGCGTGAAGTTGGCCCCCCCCACCGTGACCAATTTATTTGAAAGTTATGTCATCATTTTGCAAATAATTTGCAAATATTTGCAAATTGGTTTTTAGAATTTGCAAATAAATTCCGTAACCGGTATAAGAAAAATAAGACAAGGGGGGCCAACTTCACGCAGCCCCCCTATATGAAGCTAACGGTTTCAAGTATATACCATTATTTTGCAAATAATTTGCAAACATTTGCAAATCAGTTTTCACAATTTGCAAATAATTTCCCTAACCGGTATAAGAAAAATAAGACAAGGAGGGCTAACTTCACGCACGTAATTTAATACCCACCGTAGTGATGACCAAAAGATAATAGTAGTGAGCTTCGCTCACATAACTTCCACACTGCAGTGACTATACCTATGTTTGACATTACCACCTAATGTTGTATGGTGATACTTCTGACCACCAAGGAAATTGTTGATTGAAAATATAATTTCATTGTTGTGATACATGGTCTGTACACGTCATGGTAGTATGTCATCGTGTAGAATATCATTTTGTAAAATAATGATATATTTTAGATGTAGGTTTAACAATAATGATTAAACAAATTTTCAACTCCACGCTTAACTCTACAGTTAAATTATTAGCATATGGTTAAAAATTTAAATATTGATATAGCTTATATAAGTGTACAGCGTATAATAATTAATAAACATATCTATTTTAAAAACTTGAAACACAAAATAAGTAGGCATTTTTCAAAAAAAAAAAAATAAAAATACATAGGTATTTAAACAATTATTATAATATTATGGTTCTTATGCATTTGTATTGACTATCCACCTTTGATACGTCGGCGGTACTACACAGGGTTAGATAAAATGGTATAATAATAAATACAACTCCATTTCTTTATTACGTCTTTTGTTCAATAATTTGAATATTAAAATTTAAAAATAGCTCAAAATATTTATTTTACATGGCTTGAATTTAAAATAAATATATCGTTTTTGGATAATATTTAAACGTTATACAATTTCATTGTTTATCATTATTGTACTTTCAAACGTTATTTATAATTTTTATTTTTATCGTTTTTTATATTTTTAAACGTCATTTAAATTTTTTGTTTGCTGTTTAATGTTCAATTTTTTTTTTCATTAACTATTCTGTTACATTTGGTATAGATAGGTAACTAACCACACTTTGACGTAAGAACTATCAAATTAGTAGAATTTGTTGTCCAGGATAGGTTATTTTCAACCATTCTAAGGTTTTTAATATAAGTAGTGTTAAGAACCCCTGATTAGTACATATTTTATTTTTTATATATCTATATATGTTAACAACATTTATAGACAATCATAATGCAGAGTGTGTGTCGTAAGACGCTGCTACCGTGGGAACCGCTAAATAAGGTTTTTTTATGTGAGACGGGGCACCGTCACGACAACACACAGGGAGTCAGTCAGTCGTAGAATTACGAGTGTTCGATTAACAGTTTGTAGCTATACTTAAGATTTATACTACCAATTTTAATAAAAAATACATTAATTATTTTAATCTTCAATTGGTGCGTACGTTTATTTTGTGTTGTGCGTAAAATCCATAACAGTAGCTTAAACCGGCAAGTTAGTGTTAGTCTAGGTATCAAATATTGCTTAAATATAATGGCATGAATGAAAGATGGACAATTCAATTTTTTATTTAATAATACAACTTGAAATGACACAATAATGTTAATGTCATATAAGTATTTAGTAGGCATAGGTAGGACAGGTAGGTACACCAAACTACGCGCTTGCAGTTTTATATCTTATTGAAATTTTAATTACAGAAAAAAACTAAAATTCTATTAAATGTAATATTTGTAAATCAAACATGGATGAAATATTTCAAAAATATAAATTGCTTTTAACACAGGTTTGCCAACTTTGAATTGTTCATATTTATAACTTAAAACTAATAAGATTCATACTTATATAGTCTACATGATTTAAAAACAATAAATTGTAATGTTAAGTCTAAAATAAAAAAAAAGGCACAAACATTATTTCGAATAACGAATATTTACAATAATTTTATGTTATGTTTATTTTTAATCATTAATTATGATTAATGATTTATTATTTTTAATGATATTATATTATTTTCGTTTTTCGTTTATTGATTACGTTTATTATTTTCCATTATAACGTTATAAATAACGTTTTGAAGCTCTGGTATTTTTAATACTTTACCAGTATAGAAAATTATAAATTAAAATTTTGTGAAAATGTCAAGTTATTTCATTTTTGAATTAAAACAAAATAAGAAAATCGTTCGATGAGAACTCGGTAATTTACAGCTGAAAATCGAATGTCTAAAAAAGTTAAGCTTTAAACGCTCAAGAAAATTTATTCGACTTTCCGGTAAACTTTTTATTTTTGTTAAAGTCTTAATGGTATGAACCCTTATGAGGAATCCTGTATTAATTTTTCAAATCTTAGACACAAATTTATATTTTTTTTATGTATTTCTCACTAAAAATAATTTACAAATATTCTTGATATAGATGATCGTAATAAAAATACTGCAGATTTACGCTGAACTTTTATTTAGTTTTCATTTACAAAAATATTATGAGAAACCTTGCATTAAATTTTCGATGCAATAATACAGTTTTATTATTGTTAAAATAACAGTAAACGTTGAATAAAGATTTTATTATTAAATACAATCGAATAATTTCTTTGTAATTATTCGAACGTTGTTTCAAGTTGGTTTAAAATTACAAATATTATTATTTTATAAGATCATAATATTATTTTAATTCAGGTTCACCTGCATAAACACAATCTTCGATACCACATTCATTTGTGCCCCTTTTTATTTTAAAAAGTCCATTCTGTCCCCATTCATAGCCCCAAGAGTTGACCAACAACCAATAGTCTACATCATTTTCGACTCCCCATCCAATTAACTTGGCATATTGATATCGTAACCATTTCGATTTTTCAGATTTTGCGTAAACACCTGTAGCAGACAACAAATCAAAGCCATATAATACATTGAATTGAGTAATATTTGTAGCATGAAATATAATATGATTGATCGTATTTAAAAACTAACCACTTTTGTAAAGAAATAAGTCGTCGTAAAAGTCGAGAATTACCGTGACTGGACCGTAAGTTTGCACTTCTTTTTGAATATCTTTGTATGATATACTATAGAAGCTGTTAACTGAAATCATAAAATAAAATTATAATTATCGGCTAATAAAACAATATTAATAAAATATGTCTAACTCGTCAATATATTATTATCATTGGCTATACACCTATACCTGACTTACCTTTCACGTGATCATGGTTGTAATTGATCGTATCATTACCGTAACAGTAGTTGGCGCATTTGCGTTTGTTTATTTTTGTTATTGTGTTATAAATTGATGGAATTTTGGAAGGTTGACATCCCTATGTAATGCAACGACAGTAACAATTATTATATAAGTATCTTTATATGTAATCGATTTTTAAAATTACATCGTTGGTGTTGTATTTGCCACCAGAGACCAAGCCATGAGTTTTGAAATATTCCCAAGCACCGCTATAACTACCAACAAAACCGTTGTTATCTTCTTTTATACCACTGCAGGAAATTAGCTCTTCGGTGGATAGGAGTTTATTGTAACTTCCATTAGTCGCTATGCACATTCTGTCTGTAAATGCCCCGGTATGAGCATATGCCTGTTGCGAGACAATTATCAGTAGGATTATTATTTATTATTTTGAAAATGCGTTTGTTTCAATTATAATACAGCGAATCCGTCAAATAAATTCGTATGTTTACCCAAGACAAGAGGACGTTTCCTTCATTGTAGACTTCACCAATTGTTTTGCATTGGGGCCACCGTTTTCTTGCGTCAAATTCCTTGTGAACCTGGTTGTCTAATACGTACCTGGGATTGCGGATTTTGTACAGAATTTTCGATTTAGTAGCGGTTTCAACTCCTCTTGTTCCCAACAACATCGAATTTTCTTCTTCCTCTAAATTGGGATCAACATTTTCTCCAGCCTGTAATCATATTAGAGTTTGGTTAGGTAGGTAACAAATTTAAGCTCCGTTTTGAAGATGATAATCATAGGTAGGTTAAAAGTATAAGAAATGGTGGATATATATTTTTATATTGATGAATACTATATTTTCTAGTTTTAAATTCAGATTATTTCATAATATATAAATTAAATACTTACCGACCTATTTAAAATGAGAAATATAAAAGCTATTATCAATTTTCAAATATCATGAAAGTGCATCATAAAGAACACATCTTTGAATTTAAAAGAGGTATTTACATATCAAATTTAAATAGGTATCTAACTATGTATCTTAAAGTATGTACATATTTATTAAGTTAATGTAAATATAGGTCCTTTTTATGTACCTAGGTACCTACTTATTCAAGAAAGCAATCAGGTATTTAAAAACATTTCTTCTGTTTTTTTAATAATACATACTGTTTCGTGCACCCGTCTTACAGGAGATGGGGACAGGACAGGTTGATGGTAGAAGCGTCAAATGAGCAAAAAATTGTAGTTCGATGGAATGTTTATTTAAAAATTGTAAAAGACAATAAGTTATACTGATTTAAGTATTCGAATTAACGACAATCACTGGTGTCTTAGAAAATAAGCGATTGTTCGAATATTATAAAAGTCCGAAATAGACCGTTAATGAAAATAAACTAAGTCCAAAAGAGATAATGGTGATTTACCAGAAGCGAAGAGGTACTTTTGGCTTAAAAAAACTATATACCTAATATAGAAATATGTGGCCTGTAAGCACAAAACAATGTAATAAAATGTATACAACCTGCTCGTCCAAAAATAGTATACTGAAATGTATATAGGGAGCGGGTATTTATGCTCCAAAAAATTTAAAAATATGCATGCAATAATGCACTAAAAAGTATAAGAATGTATTTGGAATTTATTAAAAATATGCATCAATAAAATTTTTATTAAGAACTTATTTTTTTTATTAAAAATTAAAAATATATAGGATTAAAATTATTGTTGAATATAATTTAATATTGTATTACGTATCATCATATTGTGCAATAACAACATCATTGTTGAATAGTGTGCAAAATCACGCCATATCATGTGATATAATTATTAGCAAATTGGATATTGTTAAACAGTGGCGTGAGACTTAGGTCAATAGGTCACTTGTATATAAGGCCGACTTTTAGCATACTGTCGCTACTACATTTTAATATTACTTATGTGTACGTCATGCGTTTAGTAAATGTTACTTATAACTAAAAGCAGTGTAGTCATTTTTGTCCAGATCGATCTTCAAACATAATCCTAAACTCAACAATTATTATTCTTAAAATTAAAACTTTAAAAAGAACTATTGGTGAATTTTTTGTTAATCTGAAAATAATATGCATATACATGGGTAGAAATTAGAAACCAAGTACTAACTAAGCATTAAATGATTTGAAAACATGCCTAATAATTGGGCATTGGACTGGATAATCAATGTTTTCTTTAAATTATTAAAAGTAAATTTTCTTCTGTTATCCGATAACATGTCTAGAAGAACCCGTGGGTGAAAACCGGCGATTCCCGCCGCCGTCGGGACATTTTGAACTATTAATTATGCGTGTCGAGTCCATTAATATATTAGTATATTACGAAAAACCTCAAATATGCACTAAAAGCATGATAAATATAAAAATATGATCAATCAAGTAGAAATCGGACAAATATGCAAAATTAAATTGGTACATTTGAATTCTTTAGGCGATGAAACAAATTTCTATCTTACCCCGCATTAATTTAGATGTTATTAAAAAATATGATAAATGCATAAACATCCGCTCCCTAGTAATGATACTTATTAATATGCGGCTTGTATGCCGATTACTCGAGAGCGTAAGCAGTTTCGAAACAGAACAGTCTCGGGATGAACACATTTTCACAATAAAAATTACAATATAATAATAAACTATGAATTATTTCCGAGAATGTACTGTAAAAAACATAGAAAAATTAAAATTAAAATTAGAGTTCTAGAACTGTAGAATTATGTTTAATTTTTACCAGCTTGTAATCTACTTAGATCTAAATGCATGAAAAATCTTATCACTTAGAGCCGCCTTAAAACTATTTTGATGGCTTTTGTAAAACAGACTGTTGAAATCTCTTAAGAATCCTTTTGGTCTATGTATAGTCCTAGAATTAGATGATTGACTTTCTGCCTACAATTTCCAAATACGGCAGAAAGGAACTATTTTCATCAACAAAAGTCTCTAGGATATAAGCAGTAAATTCAACTGCACGAGGTGAAAATGCTAAGTTACTTAGAGAAATTTAACATATTCAATTTATTATTTTTTTTTTTTTTATACAAATCGATTTAATATCGAACATTAATGTGAAATTAAATATTTTGCCAAAATCAAAAAAATTGTTAATTACGTTGTAGTTTTTAAATTGTAAGATGGTCTATTTTTATAGCTATGGATTGGATATTAATTAAAACAAGTTTTCTCGTGAGTAGTTCATACCGTAACCAATAGTCTAAAAAATTAACATATAACCAGTTGTTTTATAGACGTTTTAATTTCAAATTCAGATGAAATTAGATATTGAAATGAAGAATAATTATAATAGTTTTATTTTGTGTAACTGCTAATGCCAATTGTAGTAAATATACTATTTTTGAACTAAACGTTAGTTGTAAGAATTAATTCAACCTACAGACTGCATTCATACTAGTAAAAATAAATTACTTCAATAACAATGATATCATAAGATATACCACATTACCACCTAAATACCTAAGTCATACCTATCACAACTGTTTTTCGTATACAATATAATAATTATTGTATATTATAATTTACTACATCCATTACAGTGATATTGACAAATAATTGACAATGACACCTACAATTTACTGTACCTACAGCTGAGTGGCAGCGTTGGGATATACCATGGAAATATAATTTGATTTAACACATGTTCTTTAAGGACCTAGATACTTATTACATTTATTTTATTATTTTAAGTATATTTAATATTAATTATTATTATATACAATATTTGTTCTACGTATTGTATAAGATTTTGTATAACCATTAGGTGTTATTCTTTTATTGATTACTACATAAATATGACAAGTCAAATAATACAGAACACGGGTTCTTTAAATATTATTAACATATATTATAGATAACCTAGGTAGGTAGTGTAATATAATATACTAGTGATGTGAGTCTCGTAAATTTACCATGTAAAATTTTACCAGTAAAGAAAATTTACAAAAAAAAATTTACAATTTACATTTTTTTTACCGCTCAAACAGTTGAGCGACAACTTTATTAATTGTATGTTATTGTATTTTTTATTAAGATTAGGATTATAATACAAATCAGGATTTTTATAAAATGATAATGACAGTTACGTGATACGAATTATTGTGATATAGTGTATGTAGTTACCATGATTTAATTTTTTTATATTTTACTATAATTAATAATTACTAATTGTTATTTTTAATAAATATATTTTACTAATACTTTATTTTATATCTATCTTGCCTTCTTTACATAATATTGTGAAAAAATTCAACAGGTACACTAAAAATTGGATTTTAATAAAAATTTACCAAATTTACCAAAAAAATTGTTTACGTAAAATTCACATCTCTATAATATGCCATATATATGGCTTATGTTGTAATTCTTAAGAAAAGGCATATTATGGTACTTTTTTTATTTTTATGTCCAACCTCTGTATTTTCTTAAGGAAACAGCGAGTGCCAGTAGTTTGTATTTGTATGTCCACAGTCGGCTTTTCCATGGTAAAAAAAAGTTCAAGGCGGAATGTTCCCCTCAGAGCACTCCGATTTACCGTGTGACACAATACGGTGATTACACACACGTTGTCCACCTATTTGCAACTTACACAAAAATATTTACCGTATTCAATTTTTCAATGTTTTTTTTACCAAAATTTGATAGATAAATTATCAATAATTTATTTTTTCATACCAAATTTTATTTTATAATAATTATTTCAAAAAAAGAACACAAATTATTATGAAATAAAATGAAATACAATTTGGTGTAAAAAAATAAATTATTGATAGTTTATTTATCAAATTTTGGTAAAAAAAAACAGTGAAAAATTGAATATGGTAAATATTTTTGTGTAAGTGGCAAATAGGTGGACAACGTGTGTGTAATCACCGTATTGTGTCACGCAGGAAATCGGAGTGGTCTAAGCGAAACATTCCCCTTTGAACTTTTTTTTTACCGTGAAAAAGCTAACTGTGAACATACAAATACATACTACTAGTGGCCAAACATGGCTATTGAATATCAAACAGGACATAAAAAGCCCAATCATTTTGAACCGATGTTTATATAGGTAGGTACTCAAGAAATATTATAGCGTACTTATAGTTGTATATAAAAGAAAATTATATTATTCAATATCGGTATTTTTGCTATTCAATTAAATTAATTTTTCCGGAACATTTATATTTCATACTTAGGTACCTAATATCCATACCTACTTGTAAAAAACAAAATGTGTTGTATTACATTTCAATACGTTCGTATCGGAACATGTAATAATACATACATTCATACAAAAATCATCGACCAACTACCTACAAATTAGTATTTATAATATTATGTACTATATTCTATAATATTATTCTTATTTATTAATAGTTATTTTTTTAACGTCTTCTATAATCACAAATATGTAATGTTTATTGCTAAAAGAGTCCAGCCCGTATAATCAATTAAGATAAAATAAAATAAAAACTACATTATTACTCTTAAGTCGTGGGCCACGACAGGGGAAATATTACAATTAAAAAAAATCATATACAAATGATATTACATTTTGCAACGCTATCATAACATTCCATATCTACGGCACATGTCTCTAGAATCTTAAGTCTAAGCCCAGCAGTGTCATAGGTATACCAATAGAATTAGTAATCAGTATATATCACAGGTGTTCATGTTCTGTAGGTATATACAAATAATTTAGAATATTACATACTATTTACTTACCTTTAATCTATTAGTTCCCATGTCTGATTTATCAATCATGCTATTATGTGATAATTTTGCTTGTTCCGTTAAGTAAGAACTTAGAAGCATTATGGAAATCAAAAATAGAATCTTAGCCATGGTGTTAATTTATAAACGCACAAAATATATTCAATAGAACAACAGTAGGTAACTAAATAGACTATAGAGATAACTGCACAACAGAAGTTGTTACTAAACTAAATGAGACCGGTTATAACCTTATAAACCTATCTATGCATTCATCTATTAATGTAGAGCCATTCGATTATATTTTCAATTGGGCATTTTATTGTATGAAAACTTATTATAGTCAATAAAAAATTAAATAATGTACGACAGTTATCTTCCCGTTTTATGTTAGTAGTTTGAACACAACACCTGTGAGTTGTAAATTATAAAATACAATTAATGAGATGTTCTATTCGATAACGTATTCGCAATTATAGAAATAATAGGTAGATAGGTAACCTTATGCCTCAATACATGTAGAGTTATTCGATTATTTCAATTAGGCATTTTTAAAATAAATTGAAAACTTATAATAATCAATAAAAAATAATAATGTACTGCAGCTGTACGAGTTTTATGTTAATAGTTTTTACACAAACAAGTAATAAGCATATACACCTGCCAGTCGTAAATGACAAAATGCGATTGATGAAGATAAATTCGATAAAGTTCGGATTCGATATTTGCGAATATTATTAGATTCTGAGCGAAGCGATGAATGTATTGATTTTACAATGATGTGTGTATTTTTTTTGTATTTGTCATCACCTTATAGGGAAAGTAAAAGTTCTTGGATTTTTTTCAATAGGAACTTTTCTGATAGGAAAGTGAATCTAGATGGTACTTTGGGGGGTCAAAAGTAAAAATTTCACAGAAGTTTTCAAAAGCGGCGTGAAAAACAAAAGAAAAATTAAGGAAAAACGGGAATTTTTACGCAAAATCTGTTTTCGAGAAAATCGATTTTGGTTTTTGGTGCAATTCAAAAACAAATGACCGTAGATACTTGAAAATTTCACTGAATGTTTATATTAGCATTTTATATACACGATAAAGTTTTGAAAATAATTTGACTCTTTTTGAGCTGTTTACGGACATAGTCAGTTTTCAATTTTTTTAGTTTTATTTTCTATTAATATCAATAAAATTTTATTTGTAGTTAAAAAAGCTTGAAAATTTAATAGAAGGCTCCTACTATATTGTTACAACTGAGATGAAAAAAATTAAAAATCCCTAGTCAGGGTTTTTATTTATAAGCATTTAAAGTTCAAATCTTGACAAAATACGGAAAAATCGCGAAAATTAGCAAATTATTTTGAGTTGAAATTTCATAAAAATTTTTCTTTTTAAAATGTAATACAAAATTATCCATAAGTTTGTCTACCTTTATCAAAAAAAAAATATCTACAAGAAAGTCAAATTAAATTTTTATGAGCGTTTGAAATTCATATTTTTACAACATTTGATATTCACTCGATTTCTCATGTAACGATTTTCTTATTTTTTTGTAATTAAAAACGTATAACTGTAGATACTTGAAATTTCGCTGAATGTTTATATTAGCATTTTCTTTTCACAATAAAATGTTGACTCTTTTTGAGCTGTTTACGGACATAGTCAGTTTTCAATTTTTTTAATTTTTTTTTCTGTAAATATCAATAAAATTTTATTTGTTGGGTAAAAAAGCTTTAAAATTTAATATAAGGCTCCTGATATATCGTTCTAATAGTAGTTGAAGAATATTAAAAATACATGGACACAATTTTTTTTATAAGCATTTTAAGTTCAAATTTTGACAAAATTTATCCAATTTATAATTTAATAAATATTTTGTAGTTAAAAATTTATAAAATGTTCAACTTTTATAGCTAAGGATTGAAAATTCAAAACAAGGCTACATATTACAGTATACAATTACAAAATAATTTTTATCTTTTAGTAACAATTTCATGTATTCATAGGTCTTCTGTATGATTTAAGCTTATCATATTCATATAGTTAGTGGATTTTTTCATGCATAATACTGAAGAAATATAACATGTTATCATAATTTTTGGGTGGCTCATTTGCTTCGATATCTGTTTCTGTGCATTCAACTAGTAATTGATGGATAGCTTCAATAGAAACACATATGTTAACAACAATAATATATAAACAGAGTTATTTTTTACAGACATTTTAAGTTACAATTTTGACTAAATCACATAATAAAACTAAAAATAAATTTTTAGTTATTATGCTGTTATCTAAAAATTATTTGCGAGTATATGACACTTTTAGAGTATATTATTTATATTTTATAGACACAATGATATTTTTTAATGTAATTTATTTGGCCAAAATACTTAACCTATCGTTGTAATAGGTAATGCTTAATAGTAAAATCACAATAATATCATCAAATGTACATACTTAATAATATAATAGACAGCTGTCTTTGCTCAGAAACGTTTTTTTTTTTAATACAATGATTTTAGATTAGCTGAAAGACACTTACTTACCCTCTTTTTTATTATATCCAGTGTACATATTATTATTAAATTAGTTTAAATAATAATAATAATAAAAGCTAATCATTTTACAAATAAATTGAGTATGAAGAAAGTTCTAGGGGACCGGCCTTCATGTACTGATTTTATTGTGTTACAGGTTTAATGCACTGAACACATATATATACATTGGAAAACACAATTAATTAATATATGGATTGTATATTATTTTTATAAAGATTTTAGAAAAACAATTGAATACTTATATCTTATTTATGTATTCAATTGTAATAAAATTTGTTTTACATTTTATACTTAAAACTTTAGTTATATGTTTATAATATACTTTTGCTATGATTTCAAAAATATTCATGATAGAATTACTTCCAAAATGGTTTCAACAATAATAGCATCATATATTAGATATATAGTAGATCATAAATTATCTGCAGTCTACTACTAAAAGTTCTATAATTCTATTAAGTTGTTAATTTTAATAATAATTAAAATAATTTGTTTCCATGATTTAGCTATGGTAAACGTAAAGTTAAAAACAAATAGTGTAAATAAA
This sequence comes from Sitobion miscanthi, assembly GCA_008086715.1. Lineage (NCBI taxonomy): Eukaryota > Metazoa > Arthropoda > Insecta > Hemiptera > Aphididae > Sitobion > Sitobion miscanthi. The sequence continues at coordinate 44,890,616 of CM017797.1, forward strand.
TGAACAATTTAAATAATTTTTATTTAAAGAAGTCTTATAGATTTCCCTGGACTAACAAGAATAACCTGAAATAAAGGATGGTAGAATTATTAAAATATTCTTTATGCATACAAAATTATAATAAAAAAGGTGGACAAGTGGGTATCACTCTGCTGTACAGTAGGTTACAATTGAATCACAGTTATGGATAGTGTTTCATTTAAATTAAATTATATAATATCATTGTATAAGAAAAACGATTTTGAGCTAAGACGGTCAGTCAGCCTATGATATTATTAAGTATATTTGATGATATAATGTGAATATAGTGATTTATATAATATAACCTATTTACTATTATTCATACGGTAGCCGGTAAGTTGAACTAAAAATAAAAAATTAAATCAAAATAACGAAAATCGTATTCTTGCATCTTGGTTATTTAATATGGGAATCTCCTCTAAATTTGAACATAAAATAACTATAAAAAAAACTGCGTTTTTATATTTTTGAGATTATTTGGTAACAGAATAACCTATTTACATGGAACCTTGTTTTAAATTTTCAATCCTTAGATATAAAAGTAGAACATTTTACAAATGCTCGGAGAGTGGAACAACTATATTTTAATTTATGCGTGTCAAGTACCAAAGGAAAAGGTACCGAACAAGCTAACACTATACGGGATCAACTTAAGGAACAGACGTTAGTAGTATTTATGAAGGGATTAATACCAAGTTTAAAAACCATAGTAAAATCACGAAATCCAGCGACATTAGAATTGGCTATACAGGTAGCTAAGGATGAAGAAACGGAGATTAAATCTGAATCTGACGCTTATCAGTATTATGGAAATAATAGTGGAAATAATAATAATAGGCGTGACAATAATCGATATAGCAACAGTAATAATAATTATAATGCACCAAATAACAACAGACCAAATAATAGCAATTATAATAATAATAATTATCTTAGACAAAATGTTAATGCATATAGACCACCAAACAATCGAGATTCGAATTTCAATAGACCAGATATATAGGTACATACATATAGGTTATACTGGTCTAAATACCATATGGAGATAAAACCATAATTTGTAAAATCATATTATATAAAAAAAAAATAATAATCATATTATATTATATATATTATATTAATCAATATTATTGTAAAAAAAAAAATTTTGTTAAACTATACTAATATACTATTGTAATTACTAATACACTATTTTTTAATATATTTAAAAAAAATATTAAATAATGTAAAACAACTAACATTTTATTGTAATGATACACAGTATTGTATCATTTTATTGAAAAAATTTGTAATACTCAATTGGGGTAATGTAAAAAAAAAAAAAAAAAAAAAAAAATGAAAAAATATTTGATAATTATTATGTAAAATTGTCATAACTTGACAATTCTTAAGATATATGTATTGAAATTGTAAAAATTATTATGTAATATGTAATGTTTTAAACTTATGTAAACTTTTAAAGATTTTTGTAGTCCTACAAATTGTAGCCCTACAAAAACCTTTGAAAGGGCGGTGAGGTGTAGCGAGCTGTGACTATTTACCTAATTACCTATTTAATTGGTATCATAGTATGTACGTAAATCATATATAGTACGCGTCGTATAAATATAAATACGGTTATAAAATACGCGGGCGAGCGCCGCGTCATATTAATAGTAATAGTAATAACGCTGCGCGTGTAGTAGTACGTCAAACATCGAGCGCTTGACCATGAGAGGCGTGCGTCAATATATATATGACTACGTATATAAATAACTCTAAAAAGTCCGTATAGATCTTGTGTGGTTATATGGAATAACACCACAAGTTACAATAACAACACATATATGCTGGACATCCGGCGCGTGTGCAAAAGCGTGTGACAATTCCACGCTAGGCCTAACCGCAGGACGACATGTACGGTTGTACAGAGTAAAGCAGGGACAGGGACTGACCCAACGAGGAGAGTTGATGGACAAGCGTTCATCAGACGAACAACTGACCAACTCACGAACAGTCACTAGTTTTAAGATTGTCACAACTCGCTAGCTATAAATTAATTAATTGGACTTAGAATATTTTTACAAATAGTATTTTATAATAAATAATAAAAACACTTAAATTAATACAATCGTATCGAGTTATTTAAATTATCACCATCATCTTATCCATCTACTGGCTGTGGCACGTTACATTATCTAAGGCACAGATCCTGATGTGTGCTAGTACTATCTTAAATCGTATTCCGAATGAAATGTTATCAGTTTCAGTTATGGTTATAATTTATCGGTGTTTTCGAATTTTTGAATTTTTTTATACTTATCAAAATATGTGGTGTCTTTTGAATGAAAAACAATAATTATTAATTTTGTTATCTATTTAGTATATTGAATAAACAGGTAGATCATTATTCATATTTTTTTCTAAATTTATGCATACAAAATTATAATAAAAAAGGTGGACAAGTGGGTATCACTCTGCTGTACAGTAGGTTACAATTGAATCACAGTTATGGATAGTGTTTCATTTAAATTACATTATATAATATCATTTTATAAGAAAAACGATTTTGAGCTAAGACGGTCAGTCAGCCTATGATATTATTAAGTATATTTGATGATATAATGTGAATATAGTGATTTATATAATATAACCTATTTACTATTATTCATACGGTAGCCGGTAAGTTGAACTAAAAATAAAAAATTAAATCAAAATAACGAAAATCGTATTCTTGCATCTTGGTTATTTAATATGGGAATCTCCTCTAAATTTGAACATAAAATAACTATAAAAAAAACTGCGTTTTTATATTTTTGAGATTATTTGGTAACAGAATAACCTATTTACATGGAACCTTGTTTTAAATTTTCAATCCTTAGATATAAAAGTAAAACATTTTACAAATGTTGTCAAAATTCGAACTTTAAATGCTTATAAAAAAAAAATAGGCTTGTATTTTTAATTTTTATCAACTGCTGTTCTAGCAATATATCAGGAGCCTTGTATTACATTTTTACGCATTTTTACCCAACAAAAAAAATTTTATTGACAATTATAGAAAAAAAAAAATAAAAATTGAAAACTGACACAGTCCGCAAACCGCTAAAAAAGCGTCAAAATATTTTCTAAATCGTATGGTGTATAGAAAATGAAAATATAAACATTCAGCATAATGTTCATGTATTTTCAGTTATTCGTTTTTGAATTACAATAAAATAACAAAACCTACAAGATAAATATGAATTTCAAACACTCTTAAAAATTTAATTTGATTAGCTTGTAGACAATTTTTGATAAAGGTAGACAAACTGATGAAGAATCTTGTATCACATTTTCAAATTTTAGATTTAAATAGAAACATTTTTAACTCAATTTAATTTGGTAATTTTCGTGAATTTTATGTATTTTGTCAATATTTGAACTTAAGATGCTTATAAAAAAAAATTGTGACAATGATTTTTAATATTTTTTATCTATATATTGAAACAGTATATTAGGAATCTGTATTCAATTTTCAAGCTTTTTTACCCAATAAATAAAATTCATAGAGAAAATAAAACTAAAATAATATTTGAAACTGAAAATGTCCGTAAACAATTCAAAACAAATCAAAATATTTTGAAAATTTTATCGTGTATAGACAATTTAAATATAAGCAACCAGTGAACATATTGTGTATCTAAGGTCATTTGTTTTAGAGTTAAATCAAAAAACCGAAATCAATTGTGTCAAAAACTGATTTTGCGTAAAAATTCCCAAATTTCCTTAATTATTTTTTTGGTTTTTTCTCTGCGCTTTTGAAAACTGAAGGAATATTTTACTTTTGCCCCTCCCCCCTCCCAAAGTACCAGTTGGATTCACTTTGCCATCGAACAAGATACTGATGTTGAAAATCGAAGCATTATTTCGACTACTTATCGTATACACAGACACAAAAAAAAAAATTACGACGTACGACGAGTGACGACGACTCCACAACCGGACACACGGAAGATTGAGGACTGCGAGGCGGCTGTCTTGTGGTGATAAAAACCATTTCTGTCACACGAGTTTCGAGTGCCGAGTCACCGAGTATTTATTAATCAATAAAGTTGTGTGCCTAAAGTACGTGCGTAGCGTGTTGCACTGTTACTCGTTGGTGCCGAACTTCTAAAAATGTCATCGGGCCAAATAAAAATACAACGGCCTCAAGCCACACCAGCGATCACAAGCCTACGTCTTTTGCAGCCTCAAATTATTATTGTTGCTCAAAATATTTCAAAGACGTAAATTCATTACCATAGACATTCAGCCCACTTCTGAGCGCCGTCGCCCTTTTAAAAATGTCTTCAGACCGTTGCCTGAGCTCAGCATAAGACTCTGCACTGGTTACGTTTGGGATTATGAATACTATATAGTATCAGTATAAAATAATTAATAAAATATTAGTATATTAATAGTATTTATAATCAATGGTTACACTCTTGTCACTTAGACTTTTAGTAGCGTCATAGCTAATGGACCGTGCACACTACATTATTGCTGTTATTTATATTACTGACAAATTTATTCTACGTATACGTTATAATTATATATAATTTATACCGAAGTATGGATATTTAAATAAACAAAATATCCTCTTTGGCCGAGGGGCGTCATGTCAACTTTTTGAAAGGTATATTATGCTAACAACTATAAGAAGGTCAAAAACATGTTCTGCTGGCCAATATGTATTGTACTATAGAGTTATTATAACAAAAAAATGCTCTCTGGATATGCTCGAAAATTAGAATATTTACATTTCCGATGTAACAATCGAATATTTTAATTTTTTTATTTAAATGCCTTTGGTCTTTATTATTTAAACAACCCAAAACAATTGTATATATATATTTATATAAGTACCAACTATAAATTAATAATATAAGTATAGTAGGTATAATAGTATGATTTTTCAGCCAATAAAAAAAAAGTTTAATATTACTTTTTGATATGAATATAGAAAAGTAATAAAAATATAAGTTGTGTACAAAACATGTAATATAAAAATAAAAATGCATACCTATATAATGTTGTGATTAATTATTTGATCGGTGATCGTCAAGTATGATAGTGCCCAATGAATTATGATCTTTATGAATAAATTGAATATTTATCATATAATATAGAAATATTCTACAATATAGACTATTTATGGACTTACTTATTAACTTAGGTAACACTCGACTGTCACATAGTTTTTTTCCCAGGTACCTGTGAAAAGAAGTTTCATATCAAAAATACTTATGGTAATATGGTTTGGCATGTCATAAACACAATATTACAATAACAATTATTTTTCTAGAAATATTTCAAAAAATTTTTTTTTAATATCAGATCTATAATATAAGTGCATGAAAAATTAGAACTTTTCAAAGTATTCATTTATCTTACAAACCAAAAAGGAGTATATTGTATTATAAAACTAAAGCTCAACGGATGAAAATATGTAAATGCAAAAATGAAGTAAAAATGTATTTTAGTGTTTATTGTTTATAAAATGTTCATTGCTCATATAATATAACCACGGTATTTTGTGAACATTAGGCTTTTAACATTAAAAACTTTCTATAGAGATACTACTTGGAAGGTAAGTGTTATACTTAATGAGTATGTTTTTTATTATAGAATGTATTTAATTTAATAAAAAATTACATGTATTAAGGCCTTTTGAAAAGTATCCGATTATTTCAAATATTTCACTCTCACTTGCCTAACTGTTGTCTGCGATATTAAATATACAACTTACAAGTACACGTTTTATTAGAGGTTCTGATAATCCTTCATTTTTCAATTTAGTAGATGTGAAAATATACACTAAATCCTTGCATAAAAGTAAGGAGAATTATTAAGATATCTAATTAAGGGGATTCGATACCATGATTTTCTGTTTTTGTCTAACATACACGCGACATACGATTTTAGACTGGTTCTTTGTCAGACATACCAATTGATCTAATGAAGTGACGAGAATTCTAAAAACAGATTTAAATTTGTCGTCAAGTCTACTGGAAATCGACTTTCCCACATTTTAGATTTTTAGATTTTAAGTCCTCCAAAAATTAAAATACGACAATTTTTAAATACTCTTTTTTAATATGACATTTTTAGGAATTTGAGGGATAATAATATCAAACATGTGGGATATTTGGTTTCAAGTAGACTTGACGAAAAATTCAAATCTGTTTTCAGAATTCTTATCGCTTCAATAGATCAATTGCAATGTTTGGCAAAAAAGCACGTCTAAAATACTATGCCGCGCATGTGTTAGACAAAAATAGGAAATCACGGTATCGAATCTCCTTAACTGAAACCACAATTTTTTCTCGATATATTTTGGTCAGATTAAAGATTATCTATTTGAAGTTCGACATAAACTTAGTAAGTACAACTAAATGTCTTATTTAAATTATGTGATAGCTACGATTTTCATAAACATCGGTACCTATAGCATTATGCAAATTATCTAAGATTATGAGTAGGGCTGTAAATTGAGTGCACTAAATAACCTTAAAAAATGCATTAAAAATATTAAAAAAATTTAATATAAAATTTACTTAAAATATGGAATTTCATTAAATTTTTATATCGATGTTGATAATATAGGATATTATTAGTACATTAAAATTTACATGCACAAAAATGTGTTTGTTTAATAAAAAAAGAAAAAAATAATAAAAATTACCTACTAAAGTTATTAATCAACCAACATAATCTGGAAATTTGTGACTGATATACGATAACTAGTTATCTAGCAATAAATTGCCTCATTTTATCGACGTGTACAAAAACAAAAACAAAAATGTTTTTTAAACATGTCAATTGACGGAAAATTATCTAAAAAAGAAAAATAATATGACCTAAACATGCAAAAAAAAATAAGGCAAAATAAAAGTTTTATAAATATATTGTTAGGTACATAATTCAAATTATGTACTTACAAATCTACGTTTCACAAGCACCAAAAAAAATTCACTTTCCTACAAATTCACAGGCCTAATTATGAGGATAAAAATCCAAGATGAAAATGTATATTTACTGTAGTTCTAAGATTATAAAATAAATGGGCTTAACACTTATAAAATGAGGTTTTAACTTAAAAAATGTATTTTTATATATTATATTTAAAAGATATTAGTATGGTCGTATACACGCGCTTAGCTTTATTGAAAATGCCGTATTTTCCAAAACCCATTTATTGCTGATTTTTTAATTTCTTTTCATACGTCAAAAAGTTTGAAAACAAAGCTTATAATTCTGTTCGATTTTACATTTTTTTTTTTTTTTGTGTTTAATTACTTCAAATAAGAATATAAAGAGGTTAGTACATAACTTTCAAAAAGAAAAATGTATTTAGTATAAAAAAAAAATCTGAAAAATCTAGCTCAATATAGAATTTTATTAGTTTAGTATTATTTATTATAATATTATACCATCATTACGAACTATAAATATATTATAATGGAAGAGCTGATTACATACACACACAACGACAATAAAGTTCTTTTTATATTCTTGTAGTTTTAGTTTGTGTCATGCGATTTACATAACAATAATATTATGATTGTATACTACAGTTATATTAATTATTACCGTCGTAAAGAAGATTATGAGCGACGTGTTATCGGCTTGCAAGTGCGCGACTTTTAACACAGACACCGGTTGATTGCGGGCGAGCCATATTTTTATACATCGTATTAGGTATATTATTAATTATTTTTTTTTTTGTTATTAATTAATGCCAGTCGGCTTTTATAACTACAAAATTATACAAAAAAAGTAATATAATATAATAAATATACGTAAAACTGTAAAAATAAAACATTAATGCGTTTAACATGAATGAAAATGACGAATGTTTCCAAGTACGAAATTATTGATACTTATCAAATATGGACATCATTCTTAAAAGGGGAAAATTTCTTCCGAAATTGCCACGACTTAGTGGAATATAAAAGAAATCTTTATTAGGAGTATTACCGAGGATTTAAGATTGTATGTATGTTATAACTTATAATGTATGCGGTAAAATGGTAAATTATATACCTCTTAGTACCTATAAGTACTGGTCCGCGGTATAGTCGTTGTCAAACTTTGCCATAAGCCGTGTTTTTATTATAATTCTCAGGCACGAATCGCCAGTGTTTTTTTACTGTTAGTTTTTATTGTTAATATTATATTAATCACGATCGTTCCAAGTTATTTTAATATGTTTGTGAAATCTTACGAATTTAATTTACTTATTTTTATAATTTATTTTTTAATTCAGTTATTAAAAATACATTTTACAATTGGAACAATATTATTATGTATTAAGTCACTTTAAAATTTTGAGGGCCAGGGGGGCTAAGACCTGTACTTTTCACTTCTGAGGGGCTTAGTCCCCATAAGCCCCCTCCCCCCGATTTCCACCTATTAGTCTATACCATTACACATCCAACCGTTCTAATATTTTTTCTAAGTTAGTAGGTGTTAATGGTGTAAAGAACTAATAAAGTAAATTATTTTTGATATTAGTTTATGAATTAATTATAATATCACCCTGGTTTTGCCTATATAGTCAGTAGTACACAGATCATATAAAAGTATATTATCTAAGGCACAGATACTGATGTGTACTAGTACTATCTTAAATCGTATTCCGAATGAAATGTTATCAGTTTCAGTTATGGTTATAATTTATCGGTGTTTTCGAATTTTTGAATTTTTTTATACTTATCAAAATATGTGGTATCTTTTGAATGAAAAACAATAATTATTAATTTTGTTATCTATTTAGTATATTGAATAAACAGGTAGATCATTATTAATTTTTTTTTCTACTGTAACATTGTAAGATGTATAGATGTTGCTATTAAAATATATTATACCTATAACCTATTTGGAATTCAAAAAGTGTGACTGAAAAAATGTATGTAAGGCAGGAGCTCGGGGAGGGGGGGGGGGAAATAATTGGAAAATGTTATGGACTATGGTGTATAGAAAATGCTAATATAAAAATTCAGTCAAAATTTTACGTACCTACGCTCATTTGTTTTAAAGTTACACCAAAAACAAAAATCGATTTTCTCGAAAACAGATTTTGCGTAAAAATACCCGTTTTTCCTTAATTTTTCTTTTGTTGCGTTTGAAAACTACCGAGAAATTTTAACTTTGGACCCCCCAAAGTACCAACTAGATTCACTTTCCTATCAGAAAAGTTACTGTTGAAGAAAATCCAAGCACTTTTACTGTCCTAAAAAATGATGACAGACACAAAAAAAAAAAAAAAAAAAAAAAAAACGCACATCATTGTAAAATCAATACATTCATCGCTTCGCTCAGAATCTAAAAAAAAAAAATAAATAAAAAATAATGTATTTGATGATTTATTATATTATGTTATATGTATATAAAATATTATATGTACATAACGGACAATGGTATATGTACTATGTATAAAACAGTGGAAATTTTTGTTTTTAAATGGTTGCCATGGGTTTTAAAGCTATTATAACAGTGTTGTTAAGAATACTTTTCAAATGTATTCCGATTACGTATTTAAATACTTGGTGTAATTTGTGTTTAAAATACGTATTACTTTCTTTTAAAATCAATAAATGAATAATTAAAAATCAATTCAATGACTAGTCGACTATAACCACTACTACCCACGCCATGAAGTACTATTATTGAATAGTTTCTTTAATCAAACAAACCAAACTCTCTTATATATCCCTCTATGAATTGTGCTTATTGTAAATAAGACTGTAATACAGATTTTAGGTACAAATTTAAATAAATATGAAAAAAAAAAATTCAATAACATTAATATCAATATCCTATATTCAAATTATAAACTACTATCACAGTACCACCCATTAAATAAGAAGAAAGACTATTTAAAGATTCAAGATAAATGCCAATCCAACCAGTGGTGGTCAGTGTCTTGCCATGGTATAATATGGGAGTGAGGAGTGTTTAAAAATTTTGAAATTGTTATAAAAAAATTGCCTGTTGAATATAAAAAACACGTCTTCTTCCGTTTTAACGAAATTCCATGTCATCGATCCATAATCGTTAAAAAACACCCCGCGTACAATGACACAAGATACACCCTGTAAAATATCACTAACGGTTTCATCTTAGTTACCAAAAAATTATTATATGTTTATATAACATTTTGTTATGGTTTTTTGGCCAGAAAATTAATATTACGATACAATTGATATGATAATGTTACTGAAACATTAGTGCTATAATTGACCAGCTAGCCTGTTCGAGCGCGAACGCATTTTCAAACTTCCCGCCGACTGTCGAGCCCCTCTGACAGTATAAAATGTTCTCAAGGCGGCTTACCCCCTTCTGTGGTGTCCAGCGCTAGCTACTCGTGTGTGTGTGTCTTCTCCGGACGGTCGAACTTGACGCACGTCGCGTCCGTTCGCCGCCGCATGCCTCGTGGACCGCGTGTATAGCCGATGCGTTTGGGTTAAGTCGTCGTGTACGTTACTGTCGCGTGCGTTACTAATTCGTCGTTCCGCGGGTCGGACGACGCGTCAAGTTACTAATTCGTCGTTCCACGGGTCGGACGACGTGTCGCGTTTATTAAAAACGCTGAGATATGTGCACTCGAGAAAAATATCACAATCATTTGAACATTTCGTTAGATTTTTAAATATTTCCAAAAATTGAAGTCGACTCTTTTTCACACGGATTAATCATGCGTTTGAAAGAAGTACGTCTTCTGAAGGTAGGATAACCGAAGGGTTGTATATATATAAGACATTCGATCCGTCACCGATACATGAAAGAGCAGCGACTGCCTCTTCTATGTTTAGCGATTTCCGGACTCAGGACGTGCGCCGGAACGGTAGATGGCGCTATCATATCCTGTGTCGCCGTCGCGTCCGTTTATGATTTCACAGTAATGTGTGTCGTAGAACGCAGAATTATGTATAACATCTTGACCGTTCTAGACCATATTATTTAGTCTATCAATATCACGATAGTCAACAACAGATAACCTAATCCAACCTAGCCTAATTAGTTCAATTTCTCTAATATTTCCAGAAGACTGTACAATATTTTTCACCATCTGAAGGTACGAATGATATAATATTTTAATTTAGGGATGAGGGATATGATACTGGGCAAGATCGATTGTAAGTATCCTAAATTATCTTCGAGTTTATTTTAAACCATTATCTTTTAGGTCGTTGACGGTTCGCATACAACAATATTTTAAAACTCATATAAAAAATGTTTTTACTCTCAAAATTATGCCAGGAATATTTTTCAGCACTATAATAATAATAATAATAACAATAATTCAATAATATAAAGAAATAAATTTATAATAATAATAATAATATAATAATCCTACTAATATTATAAACGCGAAAGTTAGTAAGTATGTTTGTTGCGCTTTCACGTAAAAACTACTGAATGGATTTCAAAGAAACTTTACAATAATATAGATTATATAATATCAGAATAACACATAGGCTACAATTTACAAATATATATATTAGTTGAATCTTGAATTTGAATTTAAAAAAATTTGTAAATTGTGTACTTTTTTTAGTAAGAAATAGTCACTGGCTGAAAATAAATAATATTCAAACAATCATTGCCAATTAGCAACCAATATATAATACACTGTTGCACTACTGTTGTATTTTTTCCATCCAGATATCCTACTTTTCTGATGAATTTTCTTAAAATTTTCTTTCGTAAAAACTTTCTTTCTGGCAATTACGAACATCTTAAAAAAAATTTGAGCCAAATCTGACCAACCGTTCTCGATTGATGAGGTAACGAAAATTTTTCACGCTCCATCATTATATACATAGATTAAACCTGTGTAGATTCGAGCTCTGGGAAGAACACAGGCTAATTTAAAAATGGTTAAATTTGGTTTTTTTTATTCATCTGATATTAGTATGTTAGGTTAAGTTAGGATTTTGTATACATTGATTATATTAATCCACCCTAGGTAGAATACGACAAACTTGGTATAACTTTGATACTTTAGAGTTAGGTAAATCATACCATACCATTTAATATTTGGCGTAAATCTAGGAAATATCAAATGTTGTAAAAATATAAATTTCAAACGTTCTTAAAAATTTAATTTGACTTTCTTGTAGACATTTTTTTTTCGATAAAGGTAGACAAACTCATGAGGAATCTTGTATTACATTTTCGAATATTAGATTCAAAAAGAAAAATTTTTATGAAGTCTTAACTCAAAATAATTTACTAATTTTCGTGATTTTTGAAAACAAATATCTATAATCTCATTTTTATAACACCCTTACTATAATACAATTTGCGTACAAAAATGTATTCTCGTGAAAAAAATCAGAAAATAATATTTATTTTAATCGTTGAATATAACATATCATACTTGTATCATATAAAATAGATTTAAATATATATAATAGTATATAAATATTTATGTGTTACGAAAATTTATTAAATTTTCCACTCGGTAAAGGTCGTACAGCACTCGTACCACCTGTTGTGCGGTTATTCCTATAATAATTGTAATTTTTTTAATTTAATTTAATTTTAGTACGCGTGCTCGGACACTAATCGTAATGTTTGAAATGTTTTTTTCAAGTAAATTAAATTTCCAATATATTTTGTATTATAACATTTTTTGATAAATCTATTTATTTTTAAGATGCAGAAGCGTAATTAAATATATTCTTAAAAATAATAAAAAAAAACTTACAATATTGGGTAAAATTAATGAAATTAATTATGTAAATTATAAATAAAGGCACCATAATTTTAATTATACATCTTGCTGTTGTTGAAGTGTACTTTTTTTACAATTGGGATAGGTTTTTCGATGTTCTTGTACACACAGTAAGACATACTGTTTTTACTCCTCATCTAATGTTAATAAGGCCTTTACGTGGTCCAAACGCGCACGTGGAAGGTTCCCCATAAATGGCTGTGGGGACCGAGGACTAGCTCGGAAGCAAGGTATGCAACGATGTATTCTCTTTCGGATAACACCTCGCACCGATATTATCCAAAGGACTGTTGCAGAATGTTTTGTACTGCGTTGGGACCTGGATGGCAATTACTACAGTGCACGCAGTCAATCAGAACTGCCGTCAAGCGAGCTTCTTTAGGCAAAAGCACTGGGTATTTTTCATTGTAGGGCCAATCTGAATACCGCAGACGTCCTCCCACTCGAAGTAGATTCTGTTTGTCCAAAAAATGGGCCAATCTCCGTAACTTTATGGAACACTTACGGTGGTTCCGCAGGTTTCCTATCTCTTCTGCGAAGAAAACTCTTTGCGGTCAGTGAACCAGAGCCCACAACGCATTGGTTGTCTCCACTGTGGTGGGTGGAACCGCTTTATCTGGCACGACCTTCTTCCGTAAATAATCGCGCACTCGAAGCCAGTAAGAGGTTAAACGCAGAATTTTAGGCCAATTGTCCGACTGATATAGGAGTGGGCATTCGGTCATGGTTTCAATAGTCATCAGTGTAACTATTTTGGTCTCAACGTGTTCATTTTTTTCGTTCTCATCTGATGCGATTATGTCGATTTTAGGCCATAACTCCTCTGGTTTCTTCAGATAGTCTGGCCCCGTCCACCACATTGTATGGTTGACTAATTCTCCTGGGGTCAACCCGCGCGATGCACAGTCTGCCGGATTATGTGCAGTCGGCACGTGTCTCCATGTATCTGGCGACGTCATATGCTGTATCTGGGCAACACGGTTTGCTACAAAAGTTTTTAGTTTCGAAGTTGGTGTTTTTATCCATGCTAGAGCTACTGTTGAGTCCGACCAGGCAGTGGTGTGGCTTATCTGTAATGTAGTTAGGTTGGTACGCACATAAGTGATAACTCGAGCGAGGAGTAGTGCTCCGCATAATTCCAATCTGGGAATGGACAACTTTTTTTCGAGTGCTACTTTTGATTTGCCCATTAGAAGCTGACAATGCATGGTCCCGTCTGGTCTTCGAGCTAAGATGTACACAGCAGCGGCGTAGGCAATCTCCGAGCTGTCACAAAATCCATGTAGTTCGTAGGTCGGTCCGGTGCAAGTAACTTGTTGTCGCACTCGTACTTGTCCTATTAGTGGTAATTCATTGTGATAACACTTCCAAGCATCCATCGCGTCTTGGGGCAATGGGTCATCCCATCCAACTCCTAGTGACCATAAATATTTTATAAGCTTCTTGAGATGAGTGGTTACGGGCGCTAACAGCCCAATAGGGTCGTAAATACGCGCGATTTCCGATAAAATATGACGTTTGCTAAACTGTATAGGATTAGTTTGGTGTTGATAGGTTAATATATTACTATTTGGCTCCCACTTTAAACCAAGTACTTTGGTAAACTCAATTTCACCTCCGTTAAACGCAGCGTCTTGGTTTTTTCGATGTTCTTTGGGTAAGGCGTCTAATACCTTAGCCGAGTTACTAGACCATTTACGAAGTTCAAACTGCCCCTTCTTTAGAACTTTTATGAGATTTTGTTGAAGTCGAAGCGCACTTTCTACACAGTCGGCACCAGTGACCACATCGTCCACATACAGATCGTTACGCAGAACTCGTTGAACATCCGAGTAGCAACCTGCTTCGTCACTGGCTAATTGAAGTAGCGTTCTTATTGCTAAGAATGGTGAAGATCGTTGGCCGAAGGTCACAGTGGTCATTTCAAAAGTTTGAATAGGTTCTGAACTTTGAAATCGGTAAAGGAGCCGCTGATATCGTCTATGTGCGGGAGTAACGATGATTTGTCTGAACATTTGCTTAACGTCAGCTGTAACCACAACTTCATGTACCCGGAACCTGATGATTATACCCGGCAAGTCTTGTTGTAATTTTTTACCAGGATAAAGGTTGTCATTCAACGACTTCCCGTTCGAAGTAGTAGCTGACGCATCGTACACAACTCTCACTTTTGTAGTAGTACTGTCAGGTTTAATCACTACTTGATGTGGAGTGTAATAAGCCTGTTCCGGTTCGGGTGTGGCTTCTGGTACTATTTGCATGTGACCACTATCGAGATAATCCTGCATGGCAGTATTGTATTGTTGTCGTAACTACGGCAACTTATCTAGTCGGGATTCTAAACGATAAAACCGGTTGAGGTCCATTTGTCGTGACTGTCCAAGCTGCGGCGGTTTGCAATTGAATGGTAAATGTACAACGTATCGACCGTCTGATTCTCGTGTAGTCGTAGAATGATAAACACGCTCACATTCCTCTTCTGCCGGACTCGTCTTTGACGCATTTGGTACTTCCTCTATTTCCCAGAACCGTCGTAACACAAGATCTACCCTGTCCAAAGATGTTAATAACGTAGTGCTTCTCTTAGGATTAGTGTTACCAGTGTTTCCCATTAGAGCCCAACCGAACACTGTTTCGATACCAACTGGCTCACTTAGTAAATTCTCCCGTTGCCCACTTCGTATGATGTGGGGGAAAACTTCGGCGCTTAGCAGTACGTCTACGGGTAATGGTTCGTTGAAATTTGGATCGGCTAGTTCAAGATCTTTTAGATGCACCCAATCTGCATCTCGTATATGTTTGGACGGCGTACATCTGGTAATTTGTGTTACTACATACGCTTCGATTGTCATTTGCGGTTCATGGTGTCGTACAGGGCGAATAATTACTTGCGCTCGAGCTTTTATCGTGGGTACTTTCACTCCAGATATGCCACTAACTGCTAAATGACACTTCTGCCGCGATACACCTAGTCTATGTCGACAACTTTCGGTCATGTAGCTACTCTCACTAGCAGAATCTAACAATGCTCGTGCTCTTTGATAACACCCATTGGCGTCTTGTATGAGAATTTCTACGGTAGACATGAGCACTTGTGAGCGTATTGGCAAATTGCCTACAGAGGACAATAAAGTATTTGATTGGTCCTCCACTGCATTGTTGTCCAAATGTAGCCAAGAATGATGGCGTCCCCCACACACCTCACACACTCGTGTACTCTTGCAGTCCACCGACATGTGTTCACTGAAACACAAGTAACATCGATTGAGATCCTTTATCAACTGATGTCTTTCGGCTGGGGTTTTTTATTTGAAGTCTGGACAATAAATAAATAAATGTCCCGGTGTTGCCTTACACACTTGACACGAGAATGATTTTTTTTGTTCATTTGCATTAGCGTGCATGGGTTTAGGTTTTTTGAACTTCGATTGTGTAGTATGCAGTGTTGTGATTTTGTCAGGTTTTGTAGTTGATGCTTTTTCACGTCCACTTGCACTGGACTGGCCAGCACCTGCCACTTTACAAAACTTGGTCAAAAATGTTACGAAGTCCTCGACGGTTGGATCGTCGTTGGTATCGACTAATAGTTCCCATTGACCTCTTAGTGGGGCATCCAATTTTTTTTGAAATAAGTATAATAATATTGGGTCCCATTGGTCAACAGCATACTTCTGGGTTTTTAATGGTCCGACTGATTCGGTAATGGTGTTCAATAATTGTCGTATTGATTTTGAGTCACCTAGCATGGCCTTTTGAGTTGTCCAAAGCTGGTCGAAGTGGTCGTGCGCTATTGTGCGCCTATTTGAGTACCGCTTGTCTAAATTATTCAATGCGAATTCGTAATTCTCATCACTGAGCATTAGATTGTTTATAAGTTTTAACGGTTCACCTTCTAAGTACGCCTTTAAATAACTAAACTTAATGACCGGTCTAAAAACTTCATTATTATGTACTAGTACATCGAACTGGTTGCGGAAACTCGTATATTCTTTTTGGTCGCTATTGAAGTGAGGTACTGGCAATTTTTCTACCGGAATATTGATCTGAGGAACTTTTTTCTCCATAAACGTTTGGTTCAAACTAGCCTCGGCAATTGACTCTGGTAAATGCTCATCTGCGAGGATTTTACAACCAATATATTTTTCTTCAAATTCATCACGTTCTTTTTCTGTGTCTATTCCGTCTGGTCCGCTTGCGCCGCCTTTACACTGCTGACGTATAACGACTGTAAGATGCGTTTCAAAATCGTTAGATATACTTTCTAACGACGCATACATTATTTTGAACTTTGATCTCGCTGTCTTCGATTGGTCTTTTGTAAGCGCTTCACCGGCGTCATACACGCGTAAGGAATCTTGTATTACATTTTCGAATATTAGATTCAAAAAGAAAAATTTTTAAGAAGTCTTAACTCAAAATAATTTACTAATTTTCGTGATTTTTCCGTATTTTGTCAAGATTTGAACTTTAAATGCTTATAAATAAAAACTGTGACTAAGGATTTTTAATCTTTTTCAAAGATCATTGTAACAATATTGTAGGAGCCTTGTATTCAATTTTGAGCTTTTTTACGCAACAAATAAAATTTTATTGATATTTGTAGAAAAAAAAACTAAAAAAAAAAAGAAACTGAAAATTTCCGTAAACAGCTCAAAATAAGTCAAAATATTTGGAAAATGTTATTTTGTATAGAAAATGCTAATATAAACATTTAGTCAAAGTTTCATGTATCTACGGTCATTTGTTTTAAAGTTATACCTGCAAAAACTAAAATCGATTTTCTCGAAAACAGATTTTGCGTAAAAATACCCGTTTTTCCTTAATTTTTCTTTCGTTTTTCACGTCGCGTTTGAAAACTACTGAGAAATTTTTATTTTTGACACCCCGAAGTACCAACTAGATTCACTTTCCTATCAGAAAAGTTACTATTGAAGAAATTCCAAGCACTTTTCCTGTCTTAAAAGATGATGACAGGTTGACATTGTAAGATGTATAGATGTTGCTATTAAAATATATTATACCTATAACCTATTTGGAATTCAAAAAGTGTGACTGAAAAAATGTATGTAAGGCAGGAGCTCGGGGAGGGGGGGGGGGAAATAATTGGAAAATGTTATGGACTATGGTGTATAGAAAATGCTAATATAAAAATTCAGTCAAAATTTTACGTACCTACGCTCATTTGTTTTAAAGTTACACCAAAAACAAAAATCGATTTTCTCGAAAACAGATTTTGCGTAAAAATACCCGTTTTTCCTTAATTTTTCTTTTGTTGCGTTTGAAAACTACCGAGAAATTTTAACTTTGGACCCCCCAAAGTACCAACTAGATTCACTTTCCTATCAGAAAAGTTACTGTTGAAGAAAATCCAAGCACTTTTACTGTCCTAAAAAATGACGACAGACACAAAAAAAAAAAAAATAAAAAAAAAAACTTACAATATTGGGTAAAATTAATGAAACTAATTATGTAAATTATAAATAAAGGCACCATAATTTTAATTATACATCTTGCTGTTGTTGAAGTGTACTTTTTTTACAATTGGGATAGGTTTTTCGATGTTCTTGTACACACAGTAAGACATACTGTTTTTACTCCTCATCTAATGTTAATGATGTATAAAATCGTATATACCCAATATATCACCCTCTTTAGCAAGTGTTTCGAAATTAAAACATATTATATTATTCATCTTAAGAGGACGTCACGTCCGCATGACGAGTTGTCACCGTTTTAAACACACGCGACGTAGACAAAACGCGTTTACGCCATCTGAGTATAACTGGCTCAATTTCGGTTCTAGAGTAAAAATACAATAGTAAAATTAATTTTTGACAATATTCCTGAGGGTAAGTCGTTGCGTTTTTTCATTATAACCAATATAACGTTCATAATAATATCGTTAGAAATAGAAAAAATTTCATAATTTTTAAAATACCTTTAACTTTTTGAAATTTAATTTTTTTTTTTAAATACTCAACGCCTTTTCCTACAAAATATTGTCATATTTTATACATTAAATCATGGTTAGAAGGGATACTAAGAAAGGATACATTTTTTATTTTTAATCAATTGATATTCAATCATGAAATTCTTAGCCCTGGTAATAATATGCACATTATCATTATTAGAAAATAATAATAATAGGTAGTAAAATAATATAACATTGGTCTTTGTGTGAATTGGTAATAAAATATAAATAATAATACCTCTACTTAGTATTTTTATTAAATTATAAGACAGTATTGTAAACATATGTTACCTATCTTGTACCTACTTATAATCTACCTAAATAAGTCAGTTATAAATTATACTTAAATCGTTACCCAGTTCGTTAGTAAATAAAATAAAAAAAATCATTATAATAATAAAAATAAATAAATTTAGGAATTTATATTAATAAATTGTACTACCAAATACTAAATTATAATTACATTGGCTAATGGCTACTGGGTAACTTTTTTTATAACCGACTGACTGATCACTGACTAAGATATTATGTTTGTCAATAAAATTAATCAGTATACCTAGTTATTTGTTAATTTTTATTAAAATAATTTTTTATTTTTACAACTTCCAGAAGCAAGCAATAAATTTGTCTTATACTGGCAGTCAATATTATCATTAAAACTTTTTTTTTTTACTATTATTATTTTATTTAGGTATAATGGTATATAAGTTATCGTATACCTTAGAATTATAAACTACTATCCGTTATACTTTAAAGAAGCAAATGTGGGCATTAACTTAACTAGTTAATTATTATTGTTTTTATCTTATTAACTTATTGAGTTAAAATTGTTATTGGTGTAGAATTTCAGAGTGTTACACAAATTACTAGAGCACTGTGACTTAAAAATATTTTAGAATGAAAAAAACTTGTTTAGTTAAGTTAATTGAATTTTTCATCTTAATTTAGAAAAATTAACTCGCTCGGAATTCTAATGCTGCAGGCTGATGAGAGCGACGAAGTTACTCACTGGCTAATAATACACGTCGTCGTCTGGGTGATTTTCGAATTTATCGGTCTCTATGTCGAAAGTGTCTATTTAGCTCATTGTCAATTCTCAATGTTAACCATAACATCGGCGAATTAATTACTTTACTATTCGAGAGCCTCAAAGGAATAGTTGCTACTTGCAAGCATTATAAACAGTGGTTATGACGACTACGAGGATGACGACAATCATAGCATTAGAGTAACGGAATCTTTTCTATTCGTCATGGTCAGTAATACATCTTCTAGCGGCGTGGCTCTGTCCACAGAGTTATTGGGTCATGATGTAGATTGTACTACAATCACCGATGACGCAACGCCGGGCGACGCAGTTCAGAAAGGTGACGAGAACGTCGTAAGCCCCATGGACCCTTTTTATTTGGCCAGCGATACGTCGAACAGTAGCGATGCGCCGTCCCCAAAGTTGAACCATAACGAAACCACTCCAATTTCCTAGGACGCAACGTTAGGTGACGTAGTGAAGGACGCCGTATAGGGTGAAATTGAGCCGGACAAGGAAATGGCAGCGCTGAATAGTGGTGAGCTGAATGGTTGGCTGGAACCCGGCAGTAGCACCCAGGAAATGCGATCCACCACGTCGAAACAGATTTTCCACGGGGTGGAAAAGCGTCAAGCGCATTTTCCGCGCATTGTGTTGCTGCTGATGAGAAACCGTTCGTAGTCCACACTAGTACTGCCTCTTATTAGCCCGAAGACGACGGGCAGGATGACAGCGATGCAAAGGTGCGGAGGATACGAGAAAGAGAACGGGCGGTGGCCGAAGGTATGTCACCCACGCACGCTCACCGACCACCCACGACGCGACGGGTTCGCGGGCTTAGCGCGCTCGGTCGTCGTCGTCGCGGGAGATTCTCTGACGGCTCGTCGAGCGCCCGGCTGCAGTTACGCGGGAGCGATGATCGACGCGGCGATAATCGGCAGCTAGTTCGCGATGACATTGTCGTGCGCGTTGACGCTTGACGGTGACCACACTGGTGACGGACGGCGCGGCGGAGACCAATAGACGCGGGACGAGTGAAGCGAGACAGACAGCACTTGTGGAATCGGTGGTGACCACGAACAAGCAACCCGGCTGACGTGCAGGATTACCTCGGGATGAAAAGGCGAGGATCAGCGGATTGCACCACGGTCCTTAATTCTCGGTAATTATCACCCCGGTGTTTTCCCATCAGCCACGTCTTCATCCGCAATCTGCACCGCCGCAGTGGAGTCTATGCCACTCAACCCGTGTCAAAGTCTCCGCCGCTGCCGTCGTAACGAGTTGTCATCGTTATCGTATCGTCGGGGCGGAATCGATGCCCGCACCGTGTCATCTTCTTAGTCCGTCGTAACCGTAACCATCGTTCTCGTATATCCTCCCTCCTTTGCGTCGCCGTCATCCTGTCCGTAATCTTCGGGCTAATAAGAGGCAGTACTAGTGTGGACTACGAACGGTTTCTCATCAGCAGCAGCAAAACGCGCGGAAAATGCACTTGACGCTCTTCCAACCCTTGGAAAATCTGTTTCGACGGTGTGGATCGCATTTTCCATGTGCTACTGCCAGGTCCAGCCAACCTTTCAGCTCACCAATATTCGGCACTTCCATTTCCTTGTCCAGCTCAATTTCACCCTATACGGCGTCCTTCACTACGTCACCTAACGTTGCGTCCTAGGAAATTGGAGTGGTTTCGTTATGGTTCAACTTTGGGGACGGCGCATCGCTACTGTTCGACGTATCGCTGGCCAAATAAAAAGGGTCCATGGGGCTTACGA
Organism: Sitobion miscanthi; assembly: GCA_008086715.1. Classification (NCBI taxonomy): domain Eukaryota; kingdom Metazoa; phylum Arthropoda; class Insecta; order Hemiptera; family Aphididae; genus Sitobion; species Sitobion miscanthi. Next base: position 44,912,152 of record CM017797.1, read on the forward strand.
CGTTCTCGTCACCTTTCTGAACTGCGTCGCCCGGCGTTGCGTCATCGGTGATTGTAGTACAATCTACATCATGACCCAATAACTCTGTGGACAGAGCCACGCCGCTAGAAGATGTATTACTGACCATGACGAATAGAAAAGATTCCGTTACTCTAATGCTATGATTGTCGTCATCCTCGTAGTCGTCATAACCACTGTTTATAATGCTTGCAAGTAGCAACTATTCCTTTGAGGCTCTCGAATAGTAAAGTAATTAATTCGCCGATGTTATGGTTAACATTGAGAATTGACAATGAGCTAAATAGACACTTTCGACATAGAGACCGATAAATTCGAAAATCACCCAGACGACGACGTGTATTATTAGCCAGTGAGTAACTTCGTCGCTCTCATCAGCCTGCAGCATTAGAATTCCGAGCGAGTTAATTTTTCTAAATTAAGATGAAAAATTCAATTAACTTAACTAAACAAGTTTTTTTCATTCTAAAATATTTTTAAGTCACAGTGCTCTAGTAATTTGTGTAACACTCTGAAATTCTACACCAATAACAATTTTAACTCAATAAGTTAATAAGATAAAAACAATAATAATTAACTAGTTAAGTTAATGCCCACATTTGCTTCTTTAAAGTATAACGGATAGTAGTTTATAATTCTAAGGTATACGATAACTTATATACCATTATACCTAAATAAAATAATAATAGTAAAAAAAAAAAGTTTTAATGATAATATTGACTGCCAGTATAAGACAAATTTATTGCTTGCTTCTGGAAGTTGTAAAAATAAAAAATTATTTTAATAAAAATTAACAAATAACTAGGTATACTGATTAATTTTATTGACAAACATAATATCTTAGTCAGTGATCAGTCAGTCGGTTATAAAAAAAGTTACCCAGTAGCCATTAGCCAATGTAATTATAATTTAGTATTTGGTAGTACAATTTATTAATATAAATTCCTAAATTTATTTATTTTTATTATTATAATGATTTTTTTTATTTTATTTACTAACGAACTGGGTAACGATTTAAGTATAATTTATAACTGACTTATTTAGGTAGATTATAAGTAGGTACAAGATAGGTAACATATGTTTACAATACTGTCTTATAATTTAATAAAAATACTAAGTAGAGGTATTATTATTTATATTTTATTACCAATTCACACAAAGACCAATGTTATATTATTTTACTACCTATTATTATTATTTTCTAATAATGATAAATGTGCATATTATTACCAGGGCTAAGAATTTCATGATTGAATATCAATTGATTAAAAATAAAAAATGTATCCTTTCTTAGTATCCCTTCTAACCATGATTTAATGTATAAAATATGACAATATTTTGTAGGAAAAGGCGTTGAGTATTTAAAAAAAAAAATTAAATTTCAAAAAGTTAAAGGTATTTTAAAAATTATGAAATTTTTTCTATTTCTAACGATATTATTATGAACGTTATATTGGTTATAATGAAAAAACGCAACGACTTACCCTCAGGAATATTGTCAAAAATTAATTTTACTATTGTATTTTTACTCTAGAACCGAAATTGAGCCAGTTATACTCAGATGGCGTAAACGCGTTTTGTCTACGTCGCGTGTGTTTAAAACGGTGACAACTCTTAAGATGAATAATATAATATGTTTTAATTTCGAAACACTTGCTAAAGAGGGTGATATATTGGGTATATACGATTTTATACATCATTAACATTAGATGAGGAGTAAAAACAGTATGTCTTACTGTGTGTACAAGAACATCGAAAAACCTATCCCAATTGTAAAAAAAGTACACTTCAACAACAGCAAGATGTATAATTAAAATTATGGTGCCTTTATTTATAATTTACATAATTAGTTTCATTAATTTTACCCAATATTGTAAGTTTTTTTTTATTATTTTTAAGAATATATTTAATTACGCTTCTGCATCTTAAAAATAAATAGATTTATCAAAAAATGTCATAATACAAAATATATTGGAAATTTAATTTACTTGAAAAAAACATTTCAAACATTACGATTAGTGTCCGAGCACGCGTACTAAAATTAAATTAAATTAAAAAAATTACAATTATTATAGGAATAACCGCACAACAGGTGGTACGAGTGCTGTACGACCTTTACCGAGTGGAAAATTTAATAAATTTTCGTAACACATAAATATTTATATACTATTATATATATTTAAATCTATTTTATATGATACAAGTATGATATGTTATATTCAACGATTAAAATAAATATTATTTTCTGATTTTTTTCACGAGAATACATTTTTGTACGCAAATTGTATTATAGTAAGGGTGTTATAAAAATGAGATTATAGATATTTGTTTTCAAAAATCACGAAAATTAGTAAATTATTTTGAGTTAAGACTTCATAAAAATTTTTCTTTTTGAATCTAATATTCGAAAATGTAATACAAGATTCCTCATGAGTTTGTCTACCTTTATCGAAAAAAAAATGTCTACAAGAAAGTCAAATTAAATTTTTAAGAACGTTTGAAATTTATATTTTTACAACATTTGATATTTCCTAGATTTACGCCAAATATTAAATGGTATGGTATGATTTACCTAACTCTAAAGTATCAAAGTTATACCAAGTTTGTCGTATTCTACCTAGGGTGGATTAATATAATCAATGTATACAAAATCCTAACTTAACCTAACCATACTAATATCAGATGAATAAAAAAAACCAAATTTAACCATTTTTAAATTAGCCTGTGTTCTTCCCAGAGCTCGAATCTACACAGGTTTAATCTATGTATATAATGATGGAGCGTGAAAAATTTTCGTTACCTCATCAATCGAGAACGGTTGGTCAGATTTGGCTCAAATTTTTTTTAAGATGTTCGTAATTGCCAGAAAGAAAGTTTTTACGAAAGAAAATTTTAAGAAAATTCATCAGAAAAGTAGGATATCTGGATGGAAAAAATACAACAGTAGTGCAACAGTGTATTATATATTGGTTGCTAATTGGCAATGATTGTTTGAATATTATTTATTTTCAGCCAGTGACTATTTCTTACTAAAAAAAGTACACAATTTACAAATTTTTTTAAATTCAAATTCAAGATTCAACTAATATATATATTTGTAAATTGTAGCCTATGTGTTATTCTGATATTATATAATCTATATTATTGTAAAGTTTCTTTGAAATCCATTCAGTAGTTTTTACGTGAAAGCGCAACAAACATACTTACTAACTTTCGCGTTTATAATATTAGTAGGATTATTATATTATTATTATTATTATAAATTTATTTCTTTATATTATTGAATTATTGTTATTATTATTATTATTATAGTGCTGAAAAATATTCCTGGCATAATTTTGAGAGTAAAAACATTTTTTATATGAGTTTTAAAATATTGTTGTATGCGAACCGTCAACGACCTAAAAGATAATGGTTTAAAATAAACTCGAAGATAATTTAGGATACTTACAATCGATCTTGCCTAGTATCATATCCCTCATCCCTGAATTAAAATATTATATCATTCGTACCTTCAGATGGTGAAAAATATTGTACAGTCTTCTGGAAATATTAGAGAAATTGAACTAATTAGGCTAGGTTGGATTAGGTTATCTGTTGTTGACTATCGTGATATTGATAGACTAAATAATATGGTTTAGAACGGTCAAGATGTTATACATAATTCTGCGTTCTACGACACACATTACTGTGAAATCATAAACGGACGCGACGGCGACACAGGATATGATAGCGCCATCTACCGTTCCGGCGCACGTCCTGAGTCCGGAAATCGCTAAACATAGAAGAGGCAGTCGCTGCTCTTTCATGTATCGGTGACGGATCGAATGTCTTATATATATACAACCCTTCGGTTATCCTACCTTCAGAAGACGTACTTCTTTCAAACGCATGATTAATCCGTGTGAAAAAGAGTCGACTTCAATTTTTGGAAATATTTAAAAATCTAACGAAATGTTCAAATGATTGTGATATTTTTCTCGAGTGCACATATCTCAGCGTTTTTCATAAACGCGACACGTCGTCCGACCCGTGGAACGACGAATTAGTAACTTGACGCGTCGTCCGACCCGCGGAACGACGAATTAGTAACGCACGCGACAGTAACGTACACGACGACTTAACCCAAACGCATCGGCTATACACGCAATCCAAAAGGCATGCGGCGGCGAACGGACACGACGTGCGTCAAGTTCGACCGTCCGGAGAAGACACACACACACGAGTAGCTAGCGCTGGACACCACAGAAGGGGGTAAGCCGCCTTGAGAACATTTTATACTATCAGAGGGGCTCGACAGTCGGCGGGAAGTTTGAAAATGCGTTCGCGCTCGAACAGGCTAGCTGGTCAATTATAGCACTAATGTTTCAGTAACATTATCATATCAATTGTATCGTAATATTAATTTTCTGGCCAAAAAACCATAACAAAATGTTATATAAACATATAATAATTTTTTGGTAACTAAGATGAAACCGTTAGTGATATTTTACAGGGTGTATCTTGTGTCATTGTACGCGGGGTGTTTTTTAACGATTATGGATCGATGACATGGAATTTCGTTAAAACGGAAGAAGACGTGTTTTTTATATTCAACAGGCAATTTTTTTATAACAATTTCAAAATTTTTAAACACTCCTCACTCCCATATTATACCATGGCAAGACACTGACCACCACTGGTTGGATTGGCATTTATCTTGAATCTTTAAATAGTCTTTCTTCTTATTTAATGGGTGGTACTGTGATAGTAGTTTATAATTTGAATATAGGATATTGATATTAATGTTATTGAATTTTTTTTTTTCATATTTATTTAAATTTGTACCTAAAATCTGTATTACAGTCTTATTTACAATAAGCACAATTCATAGAGGGATATATAAGAGAGTTTGGTTTGTTTGATTAAAGAAACTATTCAATAATAGTACTTCATGGCGTGGGTAGTAGTGGTTATAGTCGACTAGTCATTGAATTGATTTTTAATTATTCATTTATTGATTTTAAAAGAAAGTAATACGTATTTTAAACACAAATTACACCAAGTATTTAAATACGTAATCGGAATACATTTGAAAAGTATTCTTAACAACACTGTTATAATAGCTTTAAAACCCATGGCAACCATTTAAAAACAAAAATGTCCACTGTTTTATACATAGTACATATACCATTGACCGTTATGTACATATAATATTTTATATACATATAACATAATATAATAAATCATCAAATACATTATTTTTTATTTATTTTTTTTTTTTAGATTCTGAGCGAAGCGATGAATGTATTGATTTTGAAATGATATGCGTATTTTTTTTTTTTTTTTTTTTTTTTGTGTCTGTCATCATTTTTTAGGACAGTAAAAGTGCTTGGATTTTCTTCAACAGTAACTTTTCTGATAGGAAAGTGAATCTAGTTGGTACTTTAGGGGGTCCAAAGTTAAAATTTCTCGGTAGTTTTCAAACGCAACAAAAGAAAAATTAAGGAAAAACGGGTATTTTTACGCAAAATCTGTTTTCGAGAAAATCGATTTTTGTTTTTGGTGTAACTTTAAAACAAATGAGCGTAGGTACGTAAAATTTTGACTGAATTTTTATATTAGTATTTTCTATACACCATAGTCCATAACATTTTCCAATTATTTCCCCCCCCCCTCCCCGAGCTCCTGCCTTACATACATTTTTTCAGTCACACTTTTTGAATTCCAAATAGGTTATAGGTATAATATATTTTAATAGCAACATCTATACATCTTACAATGTTACAGTAGAAAAAAAAATTAATAATGATCTACCTGTTTATTCAATATACTAAATAGATAACAAAATTAATAATTATTGTTTTTCATTCAAAAGATACCACATATTTTGATAAGTATAAAAAAATTCAAAAATTCGAAAACACCGATAAATTATAACCATAACTGAAACTGATAACATTTCATTCGGAATACGATTTAAGATAGTACTAGCACACATCAGTATCTGTGCCTTAGATAATATACTTTTATATGATCTGTGTACTACTGACTATATAGGCAAAACCAGGGTGATATTATAATTAATTCATAAACTAATATCAAAAATAATTTACTTTATTAGTTCTTTACACCATTAACACCTACTAACTTAGAAAAAATATTAGAACAGTTGGATGTGTAATGGTATAGACTAATAGGTGGAAATCGGGGGAGGGGGCTTATGGGGACTAAGCCCCTCAGAAGTGAAAAGTACAGGTCTTAGCCCCCCTGGCCCTCAAAATTTTAAAGTGACTTAATACATAATAATATTGTTCCAATTGTAAAATGTATTTTTAATAACTGAATTAAAAAATAAATTATAAAAATAAGTAAATTAAATTCGTAAGATTTCACAAACATATTAAAATAACTTGGAACGATCGTGATTAATATAATATTAACAATAAAAACTAACAGTAAAAAAACACTGGCGATTCGTGCCTGAGAATTATAATAAAAACACGGCTTATGGCAAAGTTTGACAACGACTATACCGCGGACCAGTACTTATAGGTACTAAGAGGTATATAATTTACCATTTTACCGCATACATTATAAGTTATAACATACATACAATCTTAAATCCTCGGTAATACTCCTAATAAAGATTTCTTTTATATTCCACTAAGTCGTGGCAATTTCGGAAGAAATTTTCCCCTTTTAAGAATGATGTCCATATTTGATAAGTATCAATAATTTCGTACTTGGAAACATTCGTCATTTTCATTCATGTTAAACGCATTAATGTTTTATTTTTACAGTTTTACGTATATTTATTATATTATATTACTTTTTTTGTATAATTTTGTAGTTATAAAAGCCGACTGGCATTAATTAATAACAAAAAAAAAAATAATTAATAATATACCTAATACGATGTATAAAAATATGGCTCGCCCGCAATCAACCGGTGTCTGTGTTAAAAGTCGCGCACTTGCAAGCCGATAACACGTCGCTCATAATCTTCTTTACGACGGTAATAATTAATATAACTGTAGTATACAATCATAATATTATTGTTATGTAAATCGCATGACACAAACTAAAACTACAAGAATATAAAAAGAACTTTATTGTCGTTGTGTGTGTATGTAATCAGCTCTTCCATTATAATATATTTATAGTTCGTAATGATGGTATAATATTATAATAAATAATACTAAACTAATAAAATTCTATATTGAGCTAGATTTTTCAGATTTTTTTTTTATACTAAATACATTTTTCTTTTTGAAAGTTATGTACTAACCTCTTTATATTCTTATTTGAAGTAATTAAACACAAAAAAAAAAAAAAATGTAAAATCGAACAGAATTATAAGCTTTGTTTTCAAACTTTTTGACGTATGAAAAGAAATTAAAAAATCAGCAATAAATGGGTTTTGGAAAATACGGCATTTTCAATAAAGCTAAGCGCGTGTATACGACCATACTAATATCTTTTAAATATAATATATAAAAATACATTTTTTAAGTTAAAACCTCATTTTATAAGTGTTAAGCCCATTTATTTTATAATCTTAGAACTACAGTAAATATACATTTTCATCTTGGATTTTTATCCTCATAATTAGGCCTGTGAATTTGTAGGAAAGTGAATTTTTTTTGGTGCTTGTGAAACGTAGATTTGTAAGTACATAATTTGAATTATGTACCTAACAATATATTTATAAAACTTTTATTTTGCCTTATTTTTTTTTGCATGTTTAGGTCATATTATTTTTCTTTTTTAGATAATTTTCCGTCAATTGACATGTTTAAAAAACATTTTTGTTTTTGTTTTTGTACACGTCGATAAAATGAGGCAATTTATTGCTAGATAACTAGTTATCGTATATCAGTCACAAATTTCCAGATTATGTTGGTTGATTAATAACTTTAGTAGGTAATTTTTATTATTTTTTTCTTTTTTTATTAAACAAACACATTTTTGTGCATGTAAATTTTAATGTACTAATAATATCCTATATTATCAACATCGATATAAAAATTTAATGAAATTCCATATTTTAAGTAAATTTTATATTAAATTTTTTTAATATTTTTAATGCATTTTTTAAGGTTATTTAGTGCACTCAATTTACAGCCCTACTCATAATCTTAGATAATTTGCATAATGCTATAGGTACCGATGTTTATGAAAATCGTAGCTATCACATAATTTAAATAAGACATTTAGTTGTACTTACTAAGTTTATGTCGAACTTCAAATAGATAATCTTTAATCTGACCAAAATATATCGAGAAAAAATTGTGGTTTCAGTTAAGGAGATTCGATACCGTGATTTCCTATTTTTGTCTAACACATGCGCGGCATAGTATTTTAGACGTGCTTTTTTGCCAAACATTGCAATTGATCTATTGAAGCGATAAGAATTCTGAAAACAGATTTGAATTTTTCGTCAAGTCTACTTGAAACCAAATATCCCACATGTTTGATATTATTATCCCTCAAATTCCTAAAAATGTCATATTAAAAAAGAGTATTTAAAAATTGTCGTATTTTAATTTTTGGAGGACTTAAAATCTAAAAATCTAAAATGTGGGAAAGTCGATTTCCAGTAGACTTGACGACAAATTTAAATCTGTTTTTAGAATTCTCGTCACTTCATTAGATCAATTGGTATGTCTGACAAAGAACCAGTCTAAAATCGTATGTCGCGTGTATGTTAGACAAAAACAGAAAATCATGGTATCGAATCCCCTTAATTAGATATCTTAATAATTCTCCTTACTTTTATGCAAGGATTTAGTGTATATTTTCACATCTACTAAATTGAAAAATGAAGGATTATCAGAACCTCTAATAAAACGTGTACTTGTAAGTTGTATATTTAATATCGCAGACAACAGTTAGGCAAGTGAGAGTGAAATATTTGAAATAATCGGATACTTTTCAAAAGGCCTTAATACATGTAATTTTTTATTAAATTAAATACATTCTATGATAAAAACATACTCATTAAGTATAACACTTACCTTCCAAGTAGTATCTCTATAGAAAGTTTTTAATGTTAAAAGCCTAATGTTCACAAAATACCGTGGTTATATTATATGAGCAATGAACATTTTATAAACAATAAACACTAAAATACATTTTTACTTCATTTTTGCATTTACATATTTTCATCCGTTGAGCTTTAGTTTTATAATACAATATACTCCTTTTTGGTTTGTAAGATAAATGAATACTTTGAAAAGTTCTAATTTTTCATGCACTTATATTATAGATCTGATATTAAAAAAAAATTTTTTGAAATATTTCTAGAAAAATAATTGTTATTGTAATATTGTGTTTATGACATGCCAAACCATATTACCATAAGTATTTTTGATATGAAACTTCTTTTCACAGGTACCTGGGAAAAAAACTATGTGACAGTCGAGTGTTACCTAAGTTAATAAGTAAGTCCATAAATAGTCTATATTGTAGAATATTTCTATATTATATGATAAATATTCAATTTATTCATAAAGATCATAATTCATTGGGCACTATCATACTTGACGATCACCGATCAAATAATTAATCACAACATTATATAGGTATGCATTTTTATTTTTATATTACATGTTTTGTACACAACTTATATTTTTATTACTTTTCTATATTCATATCAAAAAGTAATATTAAACTTTTTTTTTATTGGCTGAAAAATCATACTATTATACCTACTATACTTATATTATTAATTTATAGTTGGTACTTATATAAATATATATATACAATTGTTTTGGGTTGTTTAAATAATAAAGACCAAAGGCATTTAAATAAAAAAATTAAAATATTCGATTGTTACATCGGAAATGTAAATATTCTAATTTTCGAGCATATCCAGAGAGCATTTTTTTGTTATAATAACTCTATAGTACAATACATATTGGCCAGCAGAACATGTTTTTGACCTTCTTATAGTTGTTAGCATAATATACCTTTCAAAAAGTTGACATGACGCCCCTCGGCCAAAGAGGATATTTTGTTTATTTAAATATCCACACTTCGGTATAAATTATATATAATTATAACGTATACGTAGAATAAATTTGTCAGTAATATAAATAACAGCAATAATGTAGTGTGCACGGTCCGTTAGCTATGACGCTACTAAAAGTCTAAGTGACAAGAGTGTAACCATTGATTATAAATACTATTAATATACTAATATTTTATTAATTATTTTATACTGATACTATATAGTATTCATAATCCCAAACGTAACCAGTGCAGAGTCTTATGCTGAGCTCAGGCAACGGTCTGAAGACATTTTTAAAAGGGCGACGGCGCTCAGAAGGGGGCTGAATGTCTATGGTAATGAATTTACGTCTTTGAAATATTTTGAGCAACAATAATAATTTGAGGCTGCAAAAGACGTAGGCTTGTGATCGCTGGTGTGGCTTGCGGGCCGTTGTATTTTTATTTGGCCCGATGACATTTTTAGAAGTTCGGCACCAACGAGTAACAGTGCAACACGCTACGCACGTACTTTAGGCACACAACTTTATTGATTAATAAATACTCGGTGACTCGGCACTCGGAACTCGTGTGACAGAAATGGTTTTTATCACCACAAGACAGCCGCCTCGCAGTCCTCAATCTTCCGTGTGTCCGGTTGTGGAGTCGTCGTCACTCGTCGTACGTCGTAATTTTTTTTTTGTGTCTGTGTATACGATAAGTAGTCGAAATAATGCTTCGGTTTTCAACATCAGTATCTTGTTCGATGGCAAAATGAATCCAACTGGTACTTTGGGAGGGGGGAGGGGCAAAAGTAAAATATTCCTTCAGTTTTCAAAAGCGCAGAGAAAAAACCAAAAAAATAATTAAGGAAATTTGGGAATTTTTACGCAAAATCAGTTTTTGACACAATTGATTTCGGTTTTTTGATTTAACTCTAAAACAAATGACCTTAGATACACAATATGTTCACTGGTTGCTTATATTTAAATTGTCTATACACGATAAAATTTTCAAAATATTTTGATTTGTTTTGAATTGTTTACGGACATTTTCAGTTTCAAATATTATTTTAGTTTTTTTTTCTCTATGAATTTTATTTATTGGGTAAAAAAGCTTGAAAATTGAATACAGATTCCTAATATACTGTTTCAATATATAGATAAAAAATATTAAAAATCATTGTCACAATTTTTTTTATAAGCATCTTAAGTTCAAATATTGACAAAATACATAAAATTCACGAAAATTACCAAATTAAATTGAGTTAAAAATGTTTCTATTTAAATCTAAAATTTGAAAATGTGATACAAGATTCTTCATCAGTTTGTCTACCTTTATCAAAAATTGTCTACAAGCTAATCAAATTAAATTTTTAAGAGTGTTTGAAATTCATATTTATCTTGTAGATTTTGTTATTTTATTGTAATTCAAAAACGAATAACTGAAAATACATGAACATTATGCTGAATGTTTATATTTTCATTTTCTATACACCATACGATTTAGAAAATATTTTGACGCTTTTTTAGCGGTTTGCGGACTGTGTCAGTTTTCAATTTTTATTTTTTTTTTCTATAATTGTCAATAAAATTTTTTTTGTTGGGTAAAAATGCGTAAAAATGTAATACAAGGCTCCTGATATATTGCTAGAACAGCAGTTGATAACAATTAAAAATACAAGCCTATTTTTTTTTTATAAGCATTTAAAGTTCGAATTTTGACAACATTTATAAAATGTTCTACTTTTATATCTAAGGATTGAAAACTTAAAACAAGGTTCCATGTAAATAGGTTATTCTGTTACCAAAAAATCTCAAAAATATAAAAACGCAGTTTTTTTTATAGTTATTTTATGTTCAAATTTAGAGGAGATTCCCATATTAAATAACCAAGATGCAAGAATACGATTTTCGTTATTTCGATTTAATTTTTTATTTTTAGTTCAACTTACCGGCTACCGTATGAATAATAGTAAATAGGTTATATTATATAAATCACTATATTCACATTATATCATCAAATATACTTAATAATATCATAGGCTGACTGACCGTCTTAGCTCAAAATCGTTTTTCTTATACAATGATATTATATAATTTAATTTAAATGAAACACTATCCATAACTGTGATTCAATTGTAACCTACTGTACAGCAGAGTGATACCCACTTGTCCACCTTTTTTATTATAATTTTGTATGCATAAATTTAGAAAAAAATATGAATAATGATCTACCTGTTTATTCAATATACTAAATAGATAACAAAATTAATAATTATTGTTTTTCATTCAAAAGACACCACATATTTTGATAAGTATAAAAAAAATTCAAAAATTGAAAACACCGATAATTATAACCATAACTGAAACTGATAACATTTCATCGGAATACGATTTAAGATAGTACTAGCACACATCAGGATCTGTGCCTTAGATAATGTAACGTGCCACAGCCAGTAGATGGATAAGATGATGGTGATAATTTAAATAACTCGATACGATTGTATAAATTTAAGTGTTTTTATTATTTATTATAAAATACTATTTGTAAAAATATTCTAAGTCCAATTAATTAATTTATAGCTAGCGAGTTGTGACAATCTTAAAACTAGTGACTGTTCGTGAGTTGGTCAGTTGTTCGTCTGATGAACGCTTGTCCATCAACTCTCCTCGTTGGGTCAGTCCCTGTCCCTGCTTTACTCCGTACAACCGTACATGGTCGTCCTGCGGTTAGGCCTAGCGTGGAATTGTCACACGCTTTTGCACACGCGCCGGATGTCCAGCATATATGTGTTGTTATTGTAACTCATGGTGTTATTCCATATAACCACACAAGATCTATACGGACTTTTTAGAGTTATTTATATACGTAGTCATATATATATTGACGCACGCCTCTCATGGTCAAGCGCTCGATGTTTGACGTACTACTACACGCACAGCGTTATTACTATTACTATTAATATGACGCGGCGCTCGCCCGCGTATTATATAACCGTATTTATATTTATACGACGCGTACTATATATGATTTACGTACATACTATGATATCAATTAAATAGGTAATTAGGTAAATAGTCACAGCTCGCTACAATAATATACTTTTATATGATCTGTGTACTACTGACTATATAGGCAAAACCAGGGTGATATTATAATTAATTCATAAACTAATATCAAAAACAATTTTGTTAAGAAAAAATGAAAAATATTAAAACTTGTTATATAATTTACATCAATAGAAATCCACATTTTAATAAAAATAATTTCGAACATTAGTTTGTACCTTCCCCCCGTCCAAATTATAAAAAATAGTAGGGGTGCGCAAAAAAAAATACAAATAGTAAAGGGAGCTTCGTCCCCCTGCTCACCCCCCTCCCCTCTACCACAATTGGAGCACTGTATACAATGATTTTATATCATTAAATTCAAATTTAATTCCATCCATTACAGTGACCCACTTGTAACATCTGTACAGCAGATTGACACCAACCTACCTGCTTTTTTTTTTTAGAAATTACATTCTGTTAAGTGTTAATTCAGTTTAAGGGAATAAGTGGTTTTACTAAAATTTGGATGTAGGAACCGTAGAAAATAATTTGCCTATCCCAAAAAACTTCGTACTTAATTGAATTATTTTAATCGGAGAACTTAACTGTGTATTTTCTGTAAGCCCTTCGTCTGTGAGACGGATACCTTAATTTGATATCAATTATTTTTCATAGAATTTTTAACTTCGTGTACCCAAATCTACAATTTGGCATTTTTAATTTTAAATTATATTATTTAAATCTTTTCAGAGTTAATTCTAAAGAATATAAGTGGTAATGGGTAGCCAAAAATTTTTTCAAAACTGTGTAATCATCAATAAAATTTAAACTAATTCTATTATTTTTCATAATTTTATTCATAGCTTTCTGATATTTGCTTGGGTCATTGATAATTTCGTTTAAATTGGTATTTCTTAGTCGTGGTGCAAAATGCTATTAGATCTTTAGTTTTTTTTCTTCATTTAAGTTGATGATAACTCCTGACATAGCGTCCATATTTACATCAAAATAATTTATTTCCCGCCAGACAGTCAAAAAATACTTTGAATGGAAAAGATTCTTTTATTTTCTATAATCTAATACCATTCTGTATTTCTGATTTTTTTTTTTTGAACCTTGTAGTTTGCTTTTTTGGGCATTAAAAAAATTGGAAAAGAGTTTAATGAATTTGGTAATTCAATATCCGCGACCTGATAAAATTATTCACATGCATGTTATTATTAAATTTCTTTTTCTAGGTAAAATTTCGATAACGTTTTTGTTGAGACTATTTAATTTGGATTTTAAAATTTCAATCTCTTTCTTTAAAGTGTCAATATCTATAAAATTTATATTTAGTAAATCAGTGTTCATTAACTTTTAATTTTCTATTTTCTTTAAATTAGTTTCCAAGCTGTCTAATGTGCCATTATTCATAATAGTTATACTTTGTTATAGTATTCTGATGTTAGGGCTTCCAATATTAAATCATTTTCCTCTGTCTCAGGAATGGTACAATTAGTTTGACTTATTAAATATAAAATATTTGCTAAGAATTCCAATATTGTTACTGTTGATTTTAATTTTTAATTTTTAATTTCGTAATTTGTTTCTTAACATACAATGCCTAGCTGGTGGAGTACATTAATTTTCCTTAAATATTCGTTCTATTTCATCAAAAGTCATATTTAAGTTATCAATTATTAATGTCTTGTATGATCAATAATTTGAATTTTTTAAATACAATGGCAATTAAGTTAATATTATTTGCGAAGGTCAATCATTAGCTACCACGTTAAATTACTGAAAAAAAATTCTAATACGCATTTATTGCCCGAATCGTTAAAGATATTTGGAACAAATTGTCGAGGCTTTGCCATTTTTTTTTTAAGTTATTTTATTTGTATTATGAACCATTTTAAATTTAAAATACATGTCTATATTGGTTTTAATTTTATTTTGTAATAATTGTGGACAATATGTTCTTCTTTTGAATTTTTAGTAATTATTTTTAAACTAGCATCCGAGTTAATATTTTGATTTACTTTTTCAAATTCAAATTTTAAATTCTTGGGTTCTTTAGTATTTGGTCTAAGTATATTAAAAGATATTATTTTGTTGTTGGGCCAGTCGGGTCACGTATCCTGTTTTGAAAGTATGGGTATCTTTATTTTCTAATCATAACTGTAACTTCGGTTCACTAATATTTTTTCCATAAACATTTTCCTGACTTTTATTTAAATCTAATGATAACTTGTTTTCAGTAAAAATAATATCTAGAGTACTATCATTAGAATTATCTTTATCTACGGTATGAAGAAATCCTTTTATAAAAGTTTTTACAGCTAATTTTTCGAGATCTCTTAATTGTACAAGTATCATGAGTTACAAAGGTTCTGAATGTTTTTTCAACAAAAGAGTAATCTTTAGCTGAATAAAATTGTAAGTAATTAAGAAGAAAGACTTATTAAATCGTTTAAATAAAGTACTAAAATGTGATCAATATTCGAATTTCTTGGAATGTGAGTGCTTAATAATATGAAGCACTGTGATATTTGTTGAAAGTGACGCTTGACGGACCAATGACTTTAGCATTAGTATAAATGAATAACAACACGACAATATGATTATGTATAAGTATAATATATAATAACGTACAACTGGACAATTTAACTGTGACAGTACACACACACCGTATACGCACTGTACGACGGTCGCTGTCCAATTAAAGTATTACATACTACAAAGGTCCTATATATATGCACCACCAAGGTCGTGTTACATCCGTAAAGAGAGTGAGTCGTATACTCGTATAACAAGTTACTAAAATGTACACACGTGTCAAGGTTGACTACTAGTATTAATTGAATAATTCAACAGTATTTATGAAACTACCTACCTATATAGATAATTGATAAGCACACAATCCTTAATTGCATTCCACATTCCAGACAATATCGGATATCCCTACTCCATAAATTCTTTTCAAGTATGGTAACCTCCAGCATAATAATATAATATATAGCTTATACAAATATACTCAGTTTTTGTTTGGTTATAATAGTTTCGATTTAACACGATGCCCGTATAGTTGCGTTTTGTTTGAAACAGTGTTCATATTTATTGTAAGTATAAACATTTTTAATACCCAACAAATGATAACGGATTTATGTTTATAATTTTAAAACGTACCTACCTACTTAGCTTAAATATCATTTGGCAAAGACACAGCGTTTCAAATTTTAACATTTAAAAAAAGTCAACATAAAGCAACACCAATATTAACATTATTTGTTTATCATAAAAAAAAAATAAAAATGTAAATAGAAGACATATTGAAGTTGTATACTTAGCCTCCCCCCCATATAAAATTCCTGGCTACGCTACTGAAATAACCATTAGGTACCTATGTTATAATAATATATATAATATATTTAATTTTGATAATCGGTGAGTGCGTATTTCTAGGTAAGCCTAGGTAGGTACTAAACTTGAATTAGTTTCTAACATGACGTTACCTAATTTCATAACATTATTGGTTAGGTAGTAGTTATTACATTACATTACGTTTAAATATCAAATTCACAAAATGGTCTATAGGTTGTACCTGCGATATTTGTTAGTTATTTTCAAAGATAAAAACAAATTGATAAATTATTTTTAAAGACTCGACGCTTAAACAATTTATGAGATGGTACATACAAAAATAAGCTTATTTTGGAGATCACTTTGTTATTTAATGTAGTAATGTCTATTTATATACCTAATCTTAGTTTATTTTAAACTATTTACATACCTAGTTATTTTATAAATGTATAGTTGATAAAATATTTTTTTAATCAGCTAAGCATAATTAACCATGTATTTTTATTTCTTTTTATTACCTAATCATCTTGTTTATTCTTTTTAATCGTGCAGATTGCATGTTTTATTTTTCTAGTGCAATTAACTAAAACAGTCAGCATGGATGATTTTGTATTAGAAAGGAATCATCCGAAAGACAGGTGAGTTAAAATTGATATACCTTCCTGACTATCTATAACTGTGATATTACTTATGATACTGCGCGAACTTTTTAAACATCTAACGGAAATTAAATTAAATTAACCATTAAATTTAATTTTACCTATGGGAGCAGATCCAAGTGAAAATTATGAACTAAGCAAAATTACAAAGATTGCAGTTTTTTGTAGTAGAAATCAAATTGTTTTTCTAATAAAAATTTCATTGGTTACGGAGGTAGAATTTACATTAGGCATATACAATTTTACCGATACCCCATGCAGTAGAAAAGAAAGTACGGGGGAAATCGACAATAAACATAGTAATAAATAGTTTAATATTAAAACCATAATTTCAATATGTAGGAATAACGAGGAACCGTCGTCAGTATACCACTTTTACTGAGACACAATTGCTCCACTGTACTGAGACAGAAGTATTTACGATTTATCCCAAATTTCAATCGATTGTACATGCCTCAAAAAAGCAACCGTGAAAAATATCATTATTTAAAAATCCGGGCCTATTGCTAAGTGGGAATAATAATATTAGCTAAAAATATTTTTCATAAATTAAGATACGCGAATATATGGATCTATTCAACAACCGGTGAGATATTAACAATAATTATCTGTCAAGGGAAAAGGGAATCACATATATTGAAAATTAAGCAGCAAGGATTAATGAAACTTAGCCAAGAAAGTAGGGCATACGCTGAGGACATTATACTAAGCCCGACGCGAGCCATTAAATCAAAATTCTATGTTAATTTTATACCACAGATAGGGACGGGGAAACTATCAATAACCCTTCCGGGACAAATAAAAAATATGGACATGCCAAATATAAAAGGAAAATACGACTTGCATAAGTTGGACAACGTGAATGAAATCGCCCACTTGTTGGATGAATTAGGACAGGGAATGATCAATGATGAAATACTTAGACAATCCGGTTATGCAGTAAACAATGAAAGTCATACTTATTTAATATATGCAATTATAGGATTATTAGTATTTACAACAATGTTGCTATAATTTATATATATATAACGTACAAGTGTAGGTTAAGCACCTGGGAACCGGTTAGACCTCTCTATAAAATTCCAATACCTATACCAAGAAGTAGAAGTCAATTTAATATGGAAAAACCAAAAATGGTGAAAGGTAGAAACTTGGCACAAGTAGTGGAGGACATACCTGAAAGGGATATAATGCAAATGAGTCCACTGAAAACATAGGATGGAAGAGAATAAAATAGATTAACATAATACAGTAGTTAGGTACTAATTTGGGTATGAATAATGAATAAATAAACATATTAATCACAAAACGTAATAAACTTAGTATATAGTAAAACTAACAACGGGTTGGACGATGGTATTTTTATTATATACGTAATCAAAAAATTGAAACAGCCATTATATTAACAGGAAAGAAACACACAAGCTTATATTATTGGATTTCGAATACACCATGATGAATAGAACAAATATAGTCTTAATTTCCGGAGCAATTACGAATAGTCTGGATCTATCCAAAATCCAAAAATTAGAAGGAAGGCCACTAATCTTACCAGTCCACGGGGAGGTCAGACCCATTCGAGATCGAGAAGTTACCTTGGTAAGAGCAGAAATTCGGCGAATATTTACATACAAGGAGACACAAAGAGATGCGTGCTTGAATCAATTTAACCAAAGTCTGACCTCAACATTAGATAATTTAAGCAGGAAATATATACAAAATTACATACAAAGAGGGGATAAGGAAAATATAATAGTTCTATGGAACGGTAGTTCAGATAGGGACGTTTTAAATAGGCTAAACATTGGGCCGTATCCGATATTAAACATAAGATGTTACGACAAATTGTTCAATCAAAATTTCTTCATTCAGTTCGAAAAGTTAGAGACTAAAGAGATTATTTTCGAACTAGATATAGGAACAATTAACAAAACTGGGCGGTCACTAAATTTAGAAGAAACCCACGGGGCAATCTGTTCGAAAAAACACAAAATAACACACGTACACGATCCAAAAACAGACGTAATATTTACAAAGTGTATATTTGACTACGTATTACGGGAACTAGGATATACAGATTTAATAAAACATTTTTAAAAAAAAAAATTGGCAAACAGAAAAAATCGAAATAGAACGAACCGAAAATAATATTTAGAAGGATAACTAATATTATATAACAAAAAACCAAAGCTGGGCATTAACGAGTTAATAAGTTAAAAGTTAAGTTAATTTTAACTTCTTAACTTAACTTTAACTTAACTCATTTGCCTCTACATTAACTAACAATCAACTTATATTTTTATTTATTTTCCCAATTAAGTTAATTTTAAATATTCCTATTATCCAACGACATATTTTGTTTATTATGAATTTTCGGTTTATTATAATTATTATAAATTCGCACAATATAGAAAATATTATCAGAAAAAAAATAAGATATATTTATAAAGGATTTCGTATTTATGTTTAAAGATAAAACTAACATATTGTATTCATAAGTTACTTATAAATATCAATATAAAGGTAAGTGGTAACATTAATCATAAGAAGACATAGATGCCATGAATTATACTCATAAATCATAATACCATTTCATTACTCATTAGTTATTATTTTTTATTAGTACAATAATGATTATCATTTATTTTATTAAATAATACACCTCATAAATTCTTGTTATTATTATTATTATTAACTTAACTCATTACTTGTAGTTAAGTTAACAGTACTTGTTAACTTAATTTAAACTTAATTGATGTACTGAAAATGTGTATTAACTTAACTTTTAATTTAATTGAAAAAAAAATACTTAACTTAACTGAGTTAAAAAATATCATTAACTTGCCCAGCCTTGCAAAAAACAGCAGGACGGAGAGTATAGTCATTTTAACTTAAAAGATATGAAAATACAGATTACGGTTCATGATGAAATGTGGAGTGGTAATATGTGTTCTTGTATGTTTTATCGACAAAAACTACTCAATAACATAATATTTAAAAATGAATATGCAGAAGGCAGCTTTTGTCATACGGAATACCAACGGGGGTGTGAGAGACATCGTTCGTAAATCTGGGAAATAACATAAGGTTACGGACGAGGGATCTTGCAGTCTAAATGGGAAATGTTAACACAGCAAGATGAGAAAAAAAATATACATTAAATAACATGTTGAAACATAATAACCATTGGTAACAATTAGCATAAATAATTGTCATAACAAAATCAAATTATAATATACATAAAAAAACTGGAAAATTTATAATTAAATATTTAATGGGAATATAAGGGGAACTATATTTAATAGGAATATTAGAGGAACTATATTTAATGGGATATATTAAACATAAATCAAAAGGGCTAAGAAAATAATATTATTATTGTATAAATGGCACAAAAAAAAAGATTATGTATCAGTTACTATATAAATAAGCTTTTATTATATACCAAATATTAATATATAAGAAAAAATATATATGCATAAATACTATAACATTAATAATATTAACACACATTTTGACTGTATAATTGCAAACATGTATAATTGTAATCACTATCAAATTACACATAATAATTAATCAACCAATATGTATATCATGACACCAATTACTGTAAATGCATTTCGCATACATTATATTTATGTAAAATATTGGAAACAATATAAATATTTAACGAACTGTAAGACAAACACATGTAATACTTAATTATAAACAAATTGATTAATAACCGATTATATAAATGATTAAGTTTTATTTGTCTTAGAGAAACATAAAAGCTTATTTTTTAGGGGCAAGGTGTTATGTTACTGAAGGCAAGCACTATAATAATATGTATTTAAAACCCAATACTATGATTATGGACAGAAAAGGGCTTAGCAATATTACAAAAAATAGATAACCAAATTTAGGACTCGCAAAATCACATAACGACCACACAAAAGAGATCAAATGGCAAGATTATCATATAATACTGCGTATTGATAAAAAGGGGCCAAACATAATTTAGATATTATATAATATATTAATATATTCTTTGATGAGTTGTTAATGCATATATATATATTAGGACACACATTACTATGAACCATACTATCGATAGTGCTGGTATTCATCCATAGTACGACTAAAAGATAATTTAAACATTGAATAAACTTAATCAACATGGGTCAATACCATTTTCTGGACCATGTACCCACATACGCCAAAGAAATGGGATAACAAACTTGCCAATGGAAAAGGGTAGATTCTATATAAGAGAAACATGGACAGACTAGAGTCACACGTGATACATGCTTTGCGAGAGCCAATACTTGCACCTGCATAGACATATTGTATTCACAACCAATTTTATTACAAGTTTTAAGTGTCAAATATACAAATTTAATAACAATTTCAACTCGAGTTATTACTCTATCTTGTTACCTGTCCCTCTGTATGTGAGATCGCTAGGATCAAATTTACATTGTGAATGGTACAGAATAATTATTTATTGTTTATCATGTAATTACTATCAATTATATTATCCATTAAAAACCGTCATGAGTTGAGACACTTTCTATACTTTAATACAGGTGTCTCTAACTTTTTTTTCAACGGGCAAATATTTTTATGTATGACATATTGTTATTATTATTATAAGTTGCTATGAATAACATCAAAAGAATAAATAATAAATACATTTTATTTAATAAATTAAATTTTTTATTGACTTTTCTAAGTTGTCTTTAAAAAATATAGAGTATTAATTTGTTTTTGACCATTTAACATAGTCCGTTACAGGTGTGATATCCTCTTAAAACTGAAAATAGGTAATCATAATTTTTAAACTGTATAGGTTAAAGTTTTGAGTAATACAGTAGACGCCGCTTATAAGACTCACTTTGGGACCAGCACAAAGTGAGTCTTATAACCGAATGAATCTTATAGGCGAATTGAAAAAAAAAAATTAATTACGTATTTATAAATTTTATTTTACTACATATTTTGCTTTGATTTTAATACTTAAACACATATTACATATTACATACTTTATTATTGAATAAATTTAATAATCCTGATAAAAAAAACTAAAATTATAATAGGTAAATATTACATATAAAAATATTATAAAAATTATACATTAATAAAAAATTATAAAGGATGTATGTACATATAATGTATTTATTATTTATTTTGAAAAAAATTTGTAATTTTAGTTTGTTTTTTATTTTGTTCTAATATTCCGAAAATATCCGAAAATGTGTATTTATGTACCGCCGTAATTACGATAACTGTGCAGCCGCCAGGTACACTATAATAACGATAATCGTTGCGATAAATGTGAACTTAAAAATTATTATACGTTATAAGGTACCAACAGAAACTAGAAATAATCAACACGAATATTATTTAATTTTTCAATACCAATTTATTTCTAAATTATAACCAAAAAAGTTTATTTTCTACTATTTATTTTACGAAATTTGAGTCTTATAACCGAAGTGTTGAGTCTTATAACCGATTTTTTTTAATGTATTTGGATACGTCCGGACCGTTCCAGACGATTTTGAGTCTAATAAGCGACTGAACCTTATATCCGTGAGTCTTATAAGCGGCGTCTACTGTATAATATATTTTCTCCTCTCCTGTAACAAAAAAAACATAAGATATTTAAATTGCAATTACTTTTTCTAACACAATTATTATCACATAAAGATTAGTTGAGACTCATGAAACAATTATGAAAAATTGAATAAATCATACTGAGTAATTCCCAAACTTTGGGAACTTTAAGAATTTTTAGTCTCAAAAATGAAACTTGCTAACTCTCAATGTAGTTATTTGTCTTTATTTCCTGATTATACACCGAGACATTTCAGGGTTCATCGTTAAAAACCAATATCTCCAAATATAATCAATTAAAAAATAATTTATTGCACAGCTAAATCAGGGAATTGGATAACATATTTTATAACTTCCTTGAAACCATCTTTCATTGACGGTAAAGCCTCAATTCTTGTAGCCGGTAAGTATGGCAAAGCTAATATCTATGCATAAAAATAAATTCATTATTTAATTATTTCATTTATATTTAGTATTATTTATTATTTACCATTCTTAGTATACAAGTTGCATTCAAATTTGTTTTTATAAAATGAAAAATTTGAGATTTTTTAACTCTAGTGTACCATATGACTGCCTATAAATATTACTTATTATTAATAATACATTTTTTCAGATTCAACCAAAAAGAAGCTACTATTTACCTGGCAAAAATTAAAATAACATTCTTGGGTTTAACTTTCCAGAAATACTATTTTTGCAGCATTAATTAGACCATACTCATAATTTGTTATTATGATTAGGTCTGCATAGTTTAATGGTAACACACTTCTGACATACATCAGAAGTTGTATATAGATATCCTGTGTTTTGCCCGTGAGGATAGCATGAACTAGTGGAAAGCTCTGTAAAACAAAAATAGTATGTTTATTATTAAACTGGATTATTCTATAATAATTGAATAAATATTAACAAACTTACAATGTTTTTGAACAGGATATAGAACGAAAATATCTAATAAACACCATTATCCAAAAATGTTGGTACGGTTTTGAATGTGCCCCCAACCAGCTACATGGACCTAAAAATGATTGACAAAATTTTACACAAAGTAATTTTTATTGCATATACGTACATTTCTTAAATTTTGTTAGATTTTCTGAATATGTGCTATGTTGCAAAACAGGACACCTTTAATAATTCCATTCACAACCAATGAGCCTTGATAAAATCTATGCAAAGGTTATTATTGAATAGATTTAATTTATCCAATTTAAATTTGTAATCAAATTGTATTTTACCGTAATGTTTATAATGTTAATGTAAACATTTTATTTGCATCATTGTTAAGTAAATTGTGGAACTCTGAAATATTTTGAGTTGTTACTAGGAACGTTCCTTGTCGTAATCGCCTCATTCTTTCTGCATACTGAATAAAGGTAGTTATTTGCAGCTTCTGGAAAACTATTGAGTAAAAAAATAAGATTCAAACATTATATCAGAAAAGTAGGTGTAATAGGTTACCTAAATTGTTAATTATAAAACCTAATATAAAATTACTAAAATTTGTTTTATTTTTTAGACAAAGATAAATATGAATACCAACTTCACAATCGATTCCATGTATATAGCATGAGGCACATATGAATTTACAGTTTTTTTTTTTTTAAAGCCTTTTCTGTTATGTGTTGTCGAAGAAATGGAACATACAAGTCATATGGTTTTACTAGTTGATTATATTGGTTTGACAACACAATACTTTTGTTTTCTCGATCTGATGGTATGACTGCAATTCCCCGGCATTGGCCCTTTTGTTTTTTTTCCCAAGCATGCTAAATAGCTAAACAGTTAAAATCATAAGTCATAAAGTACTGTATAACTAAAAATTAATTTTAACTTCACATTTTACCTATTTTCAGTATTTTTTTTTTTTTTGTAGTACATAAAACCTAAATCATCACATAAATATTTCTGTGTTTCTTTGTGTACCAGGAACTATGGTGTAACTATGTGGCTGGACATTGGGCATAAGAAGAACAGAGAGAACTTATTCTTGAGGTTCTACTATCATATATACAGATAAACAATTGAGTACAAACCTTACAAGTACACAGTTATTATTGGGTGGTCACATATCACAATAATGTGTTATGTAAGTTCGATTCAATACATTCAATTAACTATTTAATCAACTTACCAGCTTCAAGCTGATATTTGTACAATTTAGGTAGTATGATGAGGCTGAAGTCAGGGGGGCCTCAACATCAAACACAAACGAGGGCCTACTGGGAAAATCCTGATTTCCCGGTGGTCCTATCCGCCCATGGATGTACCTAGTCAATCATTTTCATTGTTAAATATGCTGTAATTATTTACTTCCAACAATGCTATAACTAATGTCATGGTTGAAAACTAAATATTTTTTAAAAAAAATAACAACATCCAAGTATGAAAGGTAGAGATACTCACAGTTTATCAATTATTCTTTCATATACTTTTTCTGCTTCCATAATAATATTATTACTAAATACCAGCTGTAGTATATTCAACATTGTTTTCTGCATCAGCAATTCCAAATAGTCCATTTATAATTAATTTCTATAAACTATGTAAAAAAAACTGTATTAAAATATTATTAGAATGCAACATGTAAAATAGAATTTATACAATTATGATAACTGTTTACTAATTATTAAGTATTTTATTTTGTAAACATGCATAAAATCCACAGCTATAGATACTTCAGTATTTGATAACAATGATTAAACTATGGTTGAAATGGGAAACAGAAAAAGTTTTGGGGAAGAAAAGTCCCAGGAAAAAAATCTGGGAGAAATACAGTTTTCAAAACTGATGAAATATACAATTTGGAAAATAATAAATAAAACTTATGTAATAACTATGTATACATTAGTAATACTAATTTAGTATGATAAAATTTACTATTCACATATAATATCTAACATACATTAGTTTGGTGTGGAAACTCGTAAATAAAATTATGATAAAGGTTACTATTATATACCAGCTATATATTTTAATCTTGTAATATAGTACAAGCCAAGACAAAAAACCGATCATTTTTTATTTTTACCTACGACATCGGCAGTAGATTAAACATGTATATACAGATTATATATGGTAGAGTGTGATATAATAAAATAAAATATTATCTAATAGCTTGTATTATTATTTCTATGGACCTTTCTAGTGGTACTAGAAAGACAAAAGAACTTTTTATGGACGTCTAATCACAAACATTGAACTATATAATAATAATTATATAATTCAATGATCCGCAACCATAGTACATAATATGTATCTATATAGCCGTGATAAAACTATTATAATATATACAATTTCAACCATGGATTAAACGTCTTAATTGTACATTTGTACTGTAAATTTAAAATATATGTAATTTTGTGCAAACAATTATTTCCAAGATAGTGGCAGGAATAAACTACAGGTAAAAGTAAGAAATTTAATTTAAAAACACTGTTCTAATGTCAAAATAAAGTAATTAGATATGATCAAAGAATTGTTTATAACCCGTCTACGTATTCACCAGATATTCCACTGTTGAAATGAAACATTAAAGTAATGCTTCCTAGTTTGATGATACACATACTTGTTATTCATGGCAGGAGTGTATTCGTCAGATTAATCGGAAATTCATTCGTCCATTGTTCATTGTTTGAAGCAATGTTCAGGTTAATCGATAGGCCGTTTAGTAAGATAAGAAGATTTACACGGTGAAGGCGGTGTTTTATGGTATTGAGCTGAGAAGTTGACAAAAACGAATATTACCTAGTGACATTAATGTACTGTTGTATTATGTCTCACGTTATTCTGAAGTATTCAAATTTAATATCACAATATCTTATTATGATTTATGATAAAATGATGTAAATGACATTTGCGCTTTCTCACAAGTAAAATAATGATGATTATAGATAATAAAGAAATTAAATTCTAAATTATCATCTGCATCATCCAGCAGCATATTTTTTAATATATCGCTCAACAGATGCAAACCTTTTGATAGAAATCCATGACAAATTACCAAACATAAATAAACCAACCTCCACATTGAAAACAAATAATAACAATAATTAATAGTTACCTTTAAATTATTAACAGCTTTTAATTCTTTAAGAGCATCATTTAAAGTTTCAACATAAGTCTCTTATTTTTTTGTCATAATTGTTGACTATTGACTGAAAAGATCTGATCCTATTTGACCAACGGGGAATGTTGAAGTCTTCTTCACTATTTTATCTTGAAGAGGATCATATTTTTTTTTTTGCCTGGAGATGCAGAGGCTAATAATTTTCTAAAATAAATAAGAAATACAGCTTCATATATTTAATATTTATGTGTATTTTGACTAGATTAGTTACAATTTACTTTGATATAATGGTATTACTGTACCATATCTGTGTACATTAATGTGTCATCTGAAAATCTACAACAAATGCTAAAACAAAACTGTATTATATTATTAACAGATTTGTTCTTATATTTAAAAATACATGTATTAAATTGAATTATATACTACTGTGTAAATTCTATAAGTTAAAATAAAATTTACCTAGAGACAAGTGAGCCAAAGGCTATATTTATTAAACCTATTGATTTATATCTAAAATGTGAAGCATTAACTATTGTCTATTTCTTTACCCGATTTTGTGCCTATAATCAGAAGCAAATCACAATTTTTGACGCATTGCTTAACCTTCTGAAGTCATGATTGAGGTATACTGTCTCCAAAAATGACGACGTTTTTAAGTGGTAAATGTCCTGTACGTTTTGGGTATTCTAGAACTATGAATCCACTGATTTCTATTTATTGAATAAAGAATAAAACTATAAACCTGCACAAAATAAATTAAATAAATTTTAAATTTAAAGTTTTAATACTTTATTAATTATACTTGCTTACTAGAGCAAGGTTATCTGACCTGTTCTTGGAAATTTCCATGTTTAATTTCAATAAATAGTTTTGAAACGTCTGACTATACATTTTAAATTCGCATTCCAAGCAATGTATCGATACTACGTACTCGCTTCCGTGAATACCACTTTCCGTCGATGTGCCGGACCCTGTTGAATGAATACCATTAAAATAATTAAATTAACCATTTATGATGTATACCTTACTAGTTAACCCAAGAATTTCGTTGTGATTTTTAATGAAATTATTAATTAACATTACTCTTACTTCTTAGATCTATTTAGTCATGATTATTCTCATAGCCTACGAGAGGCGAGAGCGATAAAATTATCAAATCGACATTCATAATGAATGATAAGAGTGTGAGACCAATGATACCGAGGTTCGGTAACCATTGCTCAATTGTGTAAGTACAAATGTTGGTAGCAAAAGTTGAAGATTTTCAAGAAGAAAAATTCGATACGCATCGACAGATAATAGTTGGGCTCTACATATTATAATCTATAGTGCCCTATAGTAATAGTTACGTACTCGAAAGTATCGAAGTCTGATACGGTCCGATACGGTTCGGTACGTATCGCTTGTATGCGTATTGTACGTATACTTTTTGAACGGTCAAAATTGACCCGATACCTATAATTATTATTGATCATTAAGTAATTAACTCTACTATGGTATCGATCACGATTTGAGACATACTCCAATTTTTTCATTGAAAATCTTGGTTCTCTTCTTTTACAAAATATTATTATGTACAATATTAGCATGGCCCAGTGCACTGAATAATAAATAATATATATATATTAATTTTGATCCGTGGTCCAGTAATATACTCTATGGCAGGCGACGCAGGCCAACGATTTAAGATATACAAGACGCATAGTATACATCGTATATCGACAAAATCGTATCTTGTATTAGTAAAGGAGAAAAAGCGTATAGAACATTCAGATAGTGATTCGGATAAAACTGAGGGTTTTGAATCGAATAACAAAAAACTGAAGGTAAGAAGTACAATTCTTTCTTGATAATTAGTAATTTCCAAATACGGAACTGTCAAATATTAAAATATTTAATATTTAGAACTTTGGGTAGGTAAGTAACGAACGGTATCAACTATACAGCTAAAAAAACAAATCAATTAATTTTTTCTTAACTGTACATCACAGTAAAATTTAACATTTAAAGTACACTTTAATTTAAATGTACCTAAAAATAGACTCAAAAACCTAACACAAAATGCATTTTCAGGAAGTTAGAAAAAATTAGCTAAACTCTAAGGCTCATAAAATAATTGTGGTGAACAAATTTATTTTTTTTAACGTTTTTCAATTTTTAATACCTACCTGAATCAAATATTAAATATAAATTATATTTTAATTTTGAAGTGTTAAATAAAAATATTACAATGCATTAAAAGTTTAGACATTATAAAATAATAAAATATAAATTACTTGTAAGTTGTAATGGACCCTACTCCTTACTAAAAATGGTTTTAATTTTAAAGATTTTAATTACAATTCTAGTTCAAAAATATTACTTCAGTATAATTTTTATTGATATTGCCTAAACTCAATTTATTTTACTTGTACTTACAAAATACCTATGCATAATTTTTAAATATTATTCTAGATTGGTCCACTTAATAAAGTTATCAGTGTAACAAAGAAATCACTTTATATAAGGATGGACAAAGAGACACTATTAAAAGCGTGTACCGAACTTGTCACAATCAATGGTAGACCATTAACAATATTTAAAGATTTTGGCATGCAAAAAATTTTGAAACCCATAACACAATTAATTGGAAATAGTGAGTATCTACCAACCTAATACATTTTGTAAAGCCCATTTTTGTAAAATTAGTTACCTATATAATTATTTTACATTTTAAATAAGTAGGTAATCATATTTGTGATTTACATTAAATATTAATACTAGGTATATTTGATTTATAAATTACTTTCCTAGCTGTTTTTTTTAGTTTCCTAGTACACATTTGTGTATATATTTTAAACTTTTAAAGCTTATAAGATATACTTGGTATTTAATATTTATATTGACTGTAGTCATATTTTGTACAAGTAGGTATAATCATAAAAAAATAAAAAAAGTATTATTATGTCTTAGTAATAAAAGTAGTTACTTAACCATGAATAGAGTATTTATTTTTAGAATCACTACCAATAATTATTTTTTAAGAACTTTTATTCTAAAAAAATAATTTATATGCATCTATTTTACAGATTTTTCTATTAACTCACAAAATATAAGGATGAAGCAGAAAAAATCATGAACACTATAAAAAAAGATATAAATAACCGCCCAATATCATTAAAAATGGATTGTTGCTCTAGATTAAATAGGGGTATAATTGGGATAAACATACAATATCATAAAAATAACAAATTAGTTATAAGGACATTGGCTATGTCTAATTTGGAAGAACGTCACACCAGTGATTACTTAAAATCTGTGGTAAGTAACAATTAGTATCAATAATCATTTACTATTTAACTAAGTACTCAATACTAATCAATATAAAGCAACATTATAATAATTTATTTTGAATACAGTACTATATTAAAATTAAAATACTAAACAATTTAATTTTTATAAGATTGAATTGTGATATATTTATGTCATATTGTCAATATATAGATAATACAGTATAAACCTACATTAATACCTATATAAGTAAATTACAGATAATTTTTCAATTATTTCAGTTTTTAATAAATACCTACCTATTAATTATAGGTACCTTACTAATTTAAATGATATTCTTAATTAAATAAATGCATTTGACGTACCTATTTCATAATTTCATTGTATAATCTATGATCGTCTTTTATTTATTTATTTATTTATTATAAACGGGCGTGAGCCCATGATACAGATATGTATGGTGTAATGTTGACAAAAATTACATACTAACTTTAAGTGTGGTACATCGGTACAAGCTTACATGAGTTATATATAAAAACAAAATAAAAGATAATAGTATAATACTATGAAAGAAATGACGGGTCCTCATTGTCCTCATTTAGTTATAAATGTACTTTTTTTAGGTCTTAAAAGTACTGAACCGTTATGATATAAGACCTGATCAAGTTTACTCATGTACGGTTGACAATGGTGCTAATATGGTGAAAATGGTGCGTTTGCTTGCCGAAGATAATGAAAACGATGCACAAGAGCATAATACTGGTAATGCATCAAAAATTAAATTTTTAATTTTACATGAAGTGATAGTTGAAATGTACTATGTAATAATAATTAATAAATTAAGGTGAAATTGATGAAGATAGCAACAATGAAGATGGTGACACTGATGTTTTGGCTAACAACCAATACTCATTTGAAAATGATAACTTCCAAGAGAATTTAGTAAATTCATTTACGTCAACAGGCTTTGGAATGACTTTTTGCATCAGGTGTTCAGCTCATACAATTCAACTTTGTGTCTTTGATGGTTTAAAAACCACTAATCTAAAAGAAATTTTAGAAAAAGCTCGTAAGGTAACAATCTGATTTAGTAATTTTCATTAAAATATTTATATTTAAAAATTGTTTTTTATAATTGGCAATTTGTGTGAGATAGCCTAGACATAAATTTACTATTTACATCAAGTTTATGATCATACACATATTTATGTATAGGTGTTAATTAAGAACTAATTATTTTTATGTTGTGATATTATTTAGGTTGTTAAAAAGTTGAGAACACCCACTGTGTCAACAATGTTGAAAAAAAAAATTAAATAAAGCCATTTTAGATTGCGATACAAGGTAGAACTCAATTTATCATATGCTGAATCGTCTATATGATTTAAAACAGTTTTGTGAAATAATGGCTAATGATCATTGTATTCCTGAATTAGAACTTAATAATGATGATTGGGAATTAATGAAATCCTTAGTAAGAAATTAAAATCAATTTATTATTATGTAGGTAGGTAGGTAATTTAAAATTTTAATATCAATATAAATTGGAATTTTTAAGGTGCTGACTTTGGAGCCTGTACAGATCGGATCTAAAATCTTACAAAAAGCAGATCTAACTATTGGTGATTTCTATGGATGTTGGTGGAAAGTTAGAAATGGATTGTCTAAAGTGAATACAGAGCTATCTAAAGCAATCCAAGCTTCCATGATTAAAAGACAAAAAACACTTATGTTTAATGATATATTTGTATCAGGTATATATTTTATTTTACTATCATATCATTAGTTATGTGACTTGATGTAGCTGTATAAATCATAATTCGTAACTTGAAATTGTATACCTTGTTGATTAATTATTATAATTATTGCTCAGCTTTGGGTTGATGACTATTTTAGTGGTTTAACACATTAACTTGCATAAACAATTCTTATTGCTTAGTTTAAACTTTAAACTTTCAAGTTTATACTACAAGACCTTAAAATAAAAACATATTTTTACTTGAATAAACTATAATTTAACACACGTGCTATTCTTTTATTAAAATTATAAATGTATACTTATATATATTGGATAAATATTGTTAGGTTTGAATACAATTTCTTTTTACATATAAATTTAGAAATAAAATGGATATGGAAGAATAAAATATAAGTCTCATTATTAATAAAATCATTATTATAATGGTATACATTTATTTAAAAAAGTTGTAAGATATAAAAATATAAAATAACCAAATATTTGTTATCTTAAATACATTTTAATTCATATTTTACTATAAGTATTAATGGTTTTAGATTTTTAGATATTTAATTATATGTCTTTTCTAGCTATATATATGGATCCTCGTTTCCAAATACTTCTTGTTCCTGAATTAAAAAAAAAGCACAAGATCATATCTGCAAATTATGGAGTTTGATATGTGCTTTGAAAAATTATGGCCGACCCCAAGAAGTGTGTACAATAAATGAACTTGTAAATGTTACAAGTGTTACATCTGTCGATAATGAAACTGATATAACTGATGACTTTGAGTTATTTTTGAAATCTAAAAGTGGTAGCGATTGTATTACCACTAACAGTACAATATTACAACCTAATATATGTGCTATTGTGAAATCATATGATGGTGTCCAAAGAATCCCATATGAGTCTGATATTAGAGAATACTGGAGTTTGAAGGAAAAAGAAATGCCTGAGTTATATGAAATTTCTCAAATTTTAATGTCCATACCAGCCACACAAGTAAGCTTAAAAGATTAAGTCATTTTATATTTCCAATGATTGTAAGATTTATACTTAAACAAAAATTGTTTTCAGGTTAGTGTTGAAAGGACTTTCTCCACCTTAAAATTTATATTAAGTGACCTGCGAGGAAATCTTTCTCCTGCACTTTTAGAGAGTATTTTAATTATAAAATGTAACACACAATTCAGATTAGCAGCCTTAAATATATAATGGTTGCATTAATGTTATCACTTATCATGTTCATTATTATAACTTAATTGTTAAAAGTTAATATTTTATAATTTTATTATATAGTTATTTTAAAGTTTTAGACTTTTTATAAAAGAATTAAAGATAATTTTATTTGAGTTGTCTTTTTTAATTTTTCAAATTATCATTATTGTTATCTTGTTATATCAATTAAATATTGTATTGGTATTGCCTAAAATTGTAGATACACTATAATATACTCATTAAGTATATAGTATAATAGTATTCTACTGACTAGTGTCTACAACTAATATATCTTTTAAATTTGTCCTAACATTTAAGAATTGACAATTTTTTTTATAAGTATACAATATTTGAATATTTGTATAGGTTGAGTACTGTACCTAGTCTGTAAGTGTTGTTGAACTTAAATCTTAATGGTTTCAATTTTGAAACCGTTACCAGTAACACTCAAACAAATAATAGGCGTGTATATGGTGGCAACCTAGGGTGCCTGGGCTGCCACTGATATTTTTGAAAGGCGCCGGTCAACCGAGTTTCAAGTCAGAAGGGTTACAACTTGTATTTAAAAAATAAAAAAAAGGAATTTTGTGGTCTCGTTATAATTACTATTTAGATGCTTACAAAGCAGTGTCTTAGGGGTGCTTAGAACACCTAAAATCGCTCAAAGCCTTCTCAAAAAATAATAATATAATATATTATATTATAATTAATAAAAATTTTGGGGCTTGAGCCAGGGAGCCCCCCCCCCCCCCCTTAAATATTTTTCCTATTTGCGCCACTATTACAAAGATATGTTTGACAAAATTAGGTGGGTAGTATCTTTATTATGTTAATTAAGTCAAACATGTATTGCCTAATTGATTTCCTGACTTCGGAAAAATCTACTATAAAGTATAATATATAAAGAATTAAGACAGACGACGTCTATTATTGGATATTATTGTTGTATTATTTTTGATTTGTAGCTAGGTGGGGAAATATGTAAATGTGTAATCCAGGGCTGTATATGGATATTTCTAAAGTTAAATTTCTGTACTTATGTCTTATAAATTATTAACTGTAAATAGATAGTTCCTTTGAATAATCTAAATATTTCATTGGTGAGGGAGGCCTTAAAAAATATGGCCTTTATTTTGGTTCATTAATAAGGAAGTGCCGGTTATTAGCTAGGCTGCCACTGCAGATGAAATCTAATACTCTAATCACGCCTATTTAAAATCCACAAAAATTTAACCCGGTTTTGAACCCAAAACCCGCAAAAAAATGTACCCGGTTTGCACGAAACCCGAAACCCGCAAAAAATGTTACCCGGTTTGCAATACGAAAACCGAAACCCGCAAATAATGTTACCCGGTTTTTAACACGAAACCTGAAACCCGCAAAAAATGTTATCCGGTTTTTAACACGAAACCCGAAACCCGCAAAAAATTTTACCCGATTTTGAATACGAAACCCGAAACCCGAAATATTTTAACCCGTTTTGACTCCCTGCCTGCAGGTTACTCAACGACCCTATGCTCATAATTATGGCTAGGGACTTCATGCCCTTAAAAACCTTAAAATATGCACGAACTTATGCCTTAGAGAATCACTAAATATGCTTTTAAAATATGCATTCAATAAAAACCATAGTAACCTATTGAACAAAATCTTTTTATTTTAATATCTAGATAATATTTTCAAAATTTTAAATTATAATTTATAATAAAAATCTTGTATGTTAACAAATAATTTATAATTTTCTTTTCCGTTTTTTTTTCTTACATCAAGTTTTTGTGAATCACGCATGTGGTGTACCAATAAGTAGGTAACAATACCATTGATGGCGAGGAAACCAAACACTAATTTTAAAATATTTAATTTCTATAAATAAAACCATCATAATAATATCTACATTTAAAATTAGGTTTTTGTTTATTAAATTATAAACTTACACCTATATAATATTATTAAAAAAATGTCAAATATGCAAAATATGCAACTATAAATTTTAAATATAATCTCACATTGCTATGAAACAAATTTCTATATTATTACTTAGCTATTTTTTTTAATGATAAGCTATTTAAAAACATACAAACTCCTAGAAGTCCCTAGCCCTACTCATAATATACAACAAAAGTGGTGAGATAAATGTATTTCTTCTTAATTAAGAGGATATTACACCCGCATGTTGTCTCCGTCTTACAAATGTACACAACATAGCAAAAATTGTTTTGAGCAGAACAACTTTTCTCACTCCGTAGGTATTTGTTATAGAACTACCAAATTTTCACAACATGTAAAGAAGAACTTTATCTGTGCAACAGCGTGCTCTTTTTTTTAATAGCACTGTTAAATCATTTTTTATAAGCAAATGATAAAAACCAAATATTTAGAAGCAAATAACTTTTATTGTATTTATGTTATCTAAAATATGGGCACATTGTTGCATAGACAATTTGAGACCCTATATGTTCAAACATTTTAGAGCCACTACTACAAACACAGAAAGATAAAAGTTGTCCCGCGCAAAACATTTTTTGGTATGTTGTACATTTGTTACGTCCCAACCGACGTCGATATATACATCAACGCAGAAATGAAATACGTGATGTACTAAGTTATGATGAATGTTTATTAACGAAATACAAGATTACAATGTTATAATATAAGGTGTAAAATGAGTGGTGTTACGACTCTTTAGGATAAAGTTTATACTGTGAGTGGTGTTACGACCTGCCTCAGAATGTCCCTAACCGTCTGACGAGCTCTTGTCGTGGGCTCCTATATATATGATCGAGTCCTTTGGAGTGGGTGGTCGTGTCAGTGGCTAAACTTGGTCATGAGACAGAGTTCGGGTCTCGTACTTGGAATGCTGGTCGACTCGTATCCTTCGTATGCGTGTTGGCTTTCCAGGAAAAATACGTTTGATGACACCTTCTATAATTTAATTGTTTTCACTACGCTTTTGCAACAACCTCCGCATGTTATGCTATACTAATTGCCTTATTAGTTATACCGTTACTATGGTATATGGTGTCAAATATTATTAGAGACGTGCGGGCGCGCTTTGCATAGTTAATATATGATTCCTTACTTAGTGGGTACGTTACACATTTGTAAGACGGAGACAACACATATGGGTGTGACATTCTCTTAATAAGCCCATGTACAGTAGGTTACAAGTGGCTGTAATGGATGGTGTTAAATTTGAATTCAATGATATAATATCATTGAATAAGAAAACGATTCTGAGCGAAGACAGTCAGTTAGCCTATGATATTACTAAATATATTTGATGATATTATTGTGAATAAAGTAATTTATATATAACCTATTTACGTGGAACTTTGTTTTAAATGTTCAATCCTTAACTATAAAAGTTGAACATTTTATAAATATTTAACTACGAAATAATTTTAAAATTTTCAATTTGATAAATTACGACAAAATTTGAACTTTAAATGATTATAAAATAATATGCATATGTATTATTAATATTTTTCATTTGCTATTATAACAGAATATCAAGAGTCTTGTATTAATTTTTCACGCTTTTTGACCCAAAAAAAAAAAATGTTATTAATATTTATAGAAAAAAAACTAAAAAAATTGAAATATAAAATTGTCCGTAAACAATTGAAGACTTAAAACGAGTCAAAATATTTTCAAAATTGTATGGTGAATAGAAAAAGGGAAAATAAACATTCAGTGAAATTTTCATGTATCTCCAATTATTCGTTCTTTTGTTTTAGAGTTACAGCAAAAACTAAAATCAATTTTGTCAAAAACCGATTTTGCGTAAAAATTTCCGTTTTTCCTTAATTTTTCCCGGCGATTTTGAAAACTATTTGGAGTTTTAAATTT
The DNA here is from genome assembly GCA_008086715.1 of Sitobion miscanthi. Lineage (NCBI taxonomy): Eukaryota > Metazoa > Arthropoda > Insecta > Hemiptera > Aphididae > Sitobion > Sitobion miscanthi. Next base: position 44,948,950 of record CM017797.1, read on the forward strand.
TGACCCCCCAAATGCACCAACTAGATTCACATTGTAATTTTTTTCGTGTGGGAACTTACGGACGGGTGTATTATTTTTCCAGCATTATATATTCCAATGTTAGGTATATTTATGTTGTTTCGTAAGGTTTTTTATTAGGTACCTACATAACCTAACCTACCTACATTTCCGTATACAATTTGCGTGTGTACCTAAGTAGGTACGTAATACTTTTCCGATTTTTATTTTTCCCGTAAAATACTCTCCCGATTTATTCATTCCTGCGTAATAGTTGTTCGTGTGTAATTTTTCACGTGTAAATATATAATGCTTTAGATCGTAGACTCGTACGGCGTCCGTGGAGGTAGAACGAACAGAATTCCTACTAATGGGGACCATTTGGTAATTTGTGACTATGTACCGATGGAACGAACAAGAGTACTCGTTACTGATTTAATAATCTATACGTTATTCCATCTAAGAATGAACCGCTTTCGCGCACACAGACTGAGCCGCCGTTTATCGTCTGACCCCCTAGGCGATGGCTATGCGTTCTGTGATTGGAAGATAATCATCGTCGATTGTCGTCGATCGTCGGCGCCGGTGCTGCTGCCGTGTATACAGAGATTCATAAAAGCTTCGCGTTTTTCGCAATCGATAATACAATACGTATTTTCATTAGTAATCAGATTGGGATATCAATTCAAACAAATAGAAAAAAATATATTATTAATTCAATTTTTTATGCTTACATAATAAATTAAATGAGACAGTATTCGTATTTAATACTTATATAATATAAACAATATAAATTTATTAAAATATTTCGTAATAAGACAATCGGTGACGGCGACGATTTCATTCGATATTTTTCAAAGACACCACAAATAAATAATATAATACAATATATAAAAAATTAAAAAAACTTTATACGTCAATATAATACAATTTAAAAGAATGAATACGTCAAATAAAATACGATTTTTATAACAAATGAATACGTCAATATAAAATAAAATTTAAAAAAAAAATAATACGTCAATATAATACAATTTAAAAGGAATGAATACGTCAATATAAAATACGATTTTTATAAACAAATGAATACGTCAATATAAAATAAAATTTAAAAAAAAAATAATACGTCAATATAATACAATTTAAAAGGAATGAATACGTCAATATAAAATACGATTTTTATAAACAAATGAATACGTCAATATAAAATAAAATTTAAAAAAAAAATAATACGTCAATATAATACAATTTAAAAATTAACACAATATAAAAATTAATCAGATTCAATGTCGGAAGATTCGTCTGATGTTGTATCTCCGATTGTCATTACCACCGATTCCACCTCTGCCGACAATACGTCATCTACGATGAAGTCGATTTCCAAAATTTATCTTCTTCTTTTTTCGTGTGGCTAATAAAATTCTTCCACATGTCAGCATTCACACGTTCGACGCCCTCGATCAATAATTTTTTTACATCGGGTAATTTGTAGGTTTTATTGTTCATCTTGACGTAGTTTTTAACCGATGACAAGCCAGTTCAATCGGGTTAAGCTCGCAATGATATGGAGGAAGTCGAAGTATAACCCGATTATGTTTTTTTACCAGTTCGTCAACTGCGTACTTTTGATGTTGTGGTTTGATCTTTTTCACAATTTCCAGAAGTTGTGGAATAATCATGGGTCTGTCTATAATTTCGCCTTTATCTACCAACCATTTTATAATATCATCCTTCTTAGTTTGCGACGTAGGTGCTTTATCTATCTTCACAGAATGATATGAGGCATTGTCCATGATTATAACACTGTTCTCTTTTAATCGAGGCAGTACACCCTCCATCCATCATAAAATGTGTCCCCGTTCATTTCGTCATGATAATCTCTGCTATTTTTTTTTGACTCGAACACAATAGTGCGCCGGGAACAAAGCCGTCTTCTGACCCTATATGCAATACGATGAGGCGTTTGCCTTTTCCTGTTGGATTTACGGCACCAGTGTTAGGCCTTGTAAAAACGCGTCTCGAGGTGATTTAATTGTTGTATCGATCCACGTTTTACTTGTACATTCACCAGCATTTACCCAGGTCTCGTCGAGATAATACAAATGTCGACCCTCTTCTCGGTATTTTCGCAATTGTTCGAGAAACCGTCTACGCCACAACACTATTTCAGTTTTTTCAGTCAACGCACTATTTCGACTGCGTTTACTGTACCTAAATTCCATGTCTTTCAAGAGTCTAAAAAGATTTGTCCTTGAAATATTCGGTAAGGAGTCGTCATCGGAAACTGCTTTATGTATTTTGTCAACCGTAGGAATTTCGCGTTTAAACCAAAAACTGTGCACATGTCTACGAACCACATTTCTCTCGAACTCTTCATATGTATCGCGGAAGGATGTTTTGATACGAGTTTTACTAGGAGATATTACCTTTTTTGAATTGTTGTACTCCGTAATTGTTGTGGAAATTGTTGTTGCTCCAATGCCCAATAATTTCGATAACTCTTGCCGGATTGTTCGTAACGACTTTGTTGAATCTGACTCCAATTTTGATTTGTATGCATTTATGATCATTTGTCTCTTACCAGAATCTACTCGCTGAAATTGTAACATTTTATTATTATAAAACCAGAATAATATTCTATAAAAAATATTCATTTAATGCTTAAAAAAAAATTCATAAATATTACAAAATATATTTTTTCTTACCTTTCCTTTCGAATTTCTTTTTACTGGAGACCGGCCTACAGGTTGTTGATCCATAGTAATTAAAAAATTACAAAACAACAAAAAAAGCTAATATTTTGCTAAGGAATGTAACTAATTATCAACAAAAATTTGTGGTGATCGCAAAAGTAAACGTATACGCGCAAGTGAAATCAAACAAGTGACACCGTGTTAATACAACACACTCCGTAGACAGCTGCGAACAACACCAACGCTCGCGGCGCTGCGGCGGCCGTGCCTGGTTTTATAGTGGGGATGCGCGAACAAGACGAGTTTTCGTCGACCGAGCGGTTCATTCTTAGGTGGAATAGAGTATAAGACCGTGATTACAGGAGTTCAGCGTATCACTACTACTAGGTTGTTTTGTTTTTGTTATCGTATTTTTCGAGACAGAATATTATTATTTTTTTGCCGTGTGTGTTTGTCTGGCTAAATAATAAATAATATGTTTTTTTCAAATATTCATTTTTAATAATACAAATTATAACTCATAAAATTTGTGACTGTGAAATCAAAAAGTTATGTTTTTCTTGGTTTCATTCAAGTGTATTATACAGTACTCGGCGAGATTGCAGTAGACATTTATGTATGTATTATACTTAAAGCTATACTATACCTTTAAAAAATACGACACGCGATACCTAACCACCCATCTATTCTAGGTATGGAAGACTGTATTAACAACTACGAGAAAACTTACGCCTCAAAACACAATCATCGGTCTAAAGGAGACCGGAATACAGGTGTCGTATACATTCCAAGACTGAGTGATCGAGGCTACCCACGCCCATTGATTGAGTTCTCTTTTCTGAGTTCCAACTGCATACAATACATAACTGTCTACTGATAAGGCTAATTTCAATATCTGACTTGTCAAATCGGTCTTAGTGGTTGCACATTTATATTAATTATTTTAACTTTATTTTTGATAATAATATGTAAAACTACGTTTTAAAAATGCATAAGATGTGTATGGTGTGCGACAATACATCTAATTACACCAAGGTCAATCGTCCAGGAGTTTTTTATCATAGGTGAGTATCAATTGGTTCTAGACATTTACTCGCTCAACCTGTTGTGAAAAAAATGCACATGGATTTTTGAATCATATTATTGACATGGTTCATTATCCTGGTGCGGGATACTGTACAATAATTTTGAACTGGTTTAGCCTATACTCCATGCCACGAGAGAAGTAACCCGTTTCCCGACCAAATCGCAGTCAAATCCATCGCATCCCCTACTTATTTTACATGTCGACGTTGCATGATCACGACCGTCAACGGTCGGCCACGATATATAGTCATATTATTAGTATGTATAATGTTGTAAAGTGGGGGAAACGGGGCCTCAGAATAGTCCCTGCTGTCAGTCTACATGCGCGCAGGGAGTTACTTCTCTTGTGGCACGGAGTATAATAATTTCTACTTTGTGTTTATTTCCAAATCTAACATTAACAATTTATTGTATTCATTTATATTTGTTTTAATACAGAATTCCCAAGAATGAATACATGAAAAGAAAATGGCTTAAGGTTTTGGGAATTGGTCATTGTTATGATTAGCAAAAAATATGTAGTGATCATTTTTTAGAAGAAAACTATAAGCCAGGAAAAAAGCGATTTTTATTTTTAAATCTCCAACCTTATGATCGAAATGGTTTTCCTTCTAGGTAATACTCTTGATCTTTGTAATTTCATTTTTCATTTTCAATAGTATTTTTATTTTTAAATAGTTATGCTACTCAAAATAATGATGCTGAAACTGGAAATAATATAATTTTACCAATGGAACAAAATATTATAAGGTGAGTTAATGAAAATTGTATTTGACTAGATTTTGTTTTCAAAATTATTTAAAAATTTAGAAAAGTGGCTTATTATTATGAAAGTGTTTATATAGAATCTGAATTTTACAGAGAGGAAAATATTGAAAATGCTGTTGTCAGTAATTTTAAATCAACAAGGTGGTCATCTAGACTTACTGGAAACAATGAGGATATGAGTAATAAAAATATGCCGGTCAGTAAATAAGTATTAATACTTATAATAAACATGGTCAATACAGTTTGATATCTTTATCTTTTTTTATGATTTTTCATGCTTTCCCTTATTGAATATACAGGGCCTTAGTCTTCAACGTCCTGGTTTTTCTTTAGTAATTTATTGCTTCTAATTAGACATCAGTAGGGCCAACACTTGTATGCATTTGCATATTTTTGTTGGTTGGTCAAAAAAATAGCTAGTTTATATCAAAATCTGTTTTATAACCTAACGATGCTATATACGAAATTTTATTTTGCATATTTTTGCATATTTTAGTATTAAGTATATTTTTGGAGCATTTTTAAGATATTAAAAACTCGGGAATTACAAAATATTAATTTGTTTCACTCATATACCTTACTATGCGTATTTCAACTCGTTTTTGAAAAGTGGTAAAAGTGAAAACTTCTAACACTAGTCGTATCAATATCTTATTTTATAGAACGTCTTTGGTTGATTTATGTTACTATCAGTTTCGTTGGTAATCCAGAAAAATAGTAATTCAGATTGAAAAAAAAAGTTTTCTAAAATTGAGTTATGACAATTTTTGTTGCGGCAGTCTATATATAGATTACATAAATATTCACTTTCATTAAACATGACAGTATTAATTTCCATTTTAAAATAGCAACTGAACATTTTTGATATACTTTAATGCGTACATAATATAAACCAATATTTTGTAAAATATAAATACAAAATAGTCAACTAATAACAGCCAAATAAAGCTGTGTGAATATTTACTATAAAGAAATAATCATCTTGTAGGCTGTTCATTGTATCATAATATACAAATTAATTTTTACACACAACTTTTTTTGCATCATATACTGTACAGCCAACGGGGTACTGAGAATTATTGATTGTAAATATCAATAATTAATTTTCTTAGCTTACACCTGAACAATATTGCAATGGTTGGGAAAGGTTAGCTGGGTTATCAAGTGTTCAATAGTAGTGAGTAGTATTCTGATTCTATGCTATTCACAACCAGTACTCTATAATTCAATATTTTGGTTACAAAGACATGGAAGGATCCATACCCTTTAGTTTCTATAAAAAATAGTCCTTAGACTATCCTAAATATGAAGACTATACAAACTAGACCATTGAATGTTACATCATTAAAACATGTATTTAGCTCATATTATATTTTAATTTATACTTTATAATTGGCAACCTAGCTGTTTCTAATATTAATATATTTTTTTAATATGAATTATGTGTTTAAATTTTAAAGGACCATACTTTAGGATCTGGATTACGATCTTCTGTTAAAAACTGCTTTAACAGGCTTAAAGCCAAGAAGAACAGATTAAAACCATGCGCTGTTTCATCATTATTTTTAGATAATGGTAAGAAATTGTATCAAATGAAATGGAAATGGAATTTAATGGAAATAAAATAGAAATGGTATTAAATTTTTATTTATTAATTAGCATTCTATTATTATAGTTTAGGTAAATACAAGGTTTTATTTTGCTATATAAAGTGATAACTTTTAACTCTTTTTTTAAAAAAAAATGTACAATATTATAAACTTCTTACGATTTAATATAAGAAAGACGGTTTTATTAATAAATTAGAATAAAGCAAACCCATACAGTAAAAACACCAGTTCATATCCACAATTCCCTTTTCTTTATATTAATATATGTATATTTTTTTGTAATGTTAAGTTGCAATTGCAATGTGTAATTATTGATTAAAACATTTTAATTTTAATTAATTCCATATTAATTTTCATAATCTATCCTTAATGATCGCGGAAAATATAATTACTTATTTTTGTTGGATTAACATACTTGAAATAGTAATTGTTCCTCTTAAATCAGTTAATCCGAGATAATGACTTGAAAATGTCCTTTTAAATAATCTTTCTCTGATGTTATATTTCTTTTTTATGATAAAATTGTATTTAAAATTTATATAATAATTTAAAATTAAATTTTTTTCAAATCATTAGCACCCAATGCTTTGCCAGTGTCAATTGATGAGTTGCCTGTATTGAGTACATGTAAAGATCAATTCATAGGTCCAATAAATAATGAAGCTGCTGAACAGTTGTCAAAAGAAAAAAAACATTATAAAAGGTACTATGTAAAAAATTCTTACTAAAATACATTTTAACTTGTAATTTAAATCCAACATTAAAATCAAATACTGAAAAAATTAATAACCTTTCAGATAATTCAGATAATATTTCCATGATAATTGATGATTCATCTATAGTTCGTTGTCTATTACTTTGGAACCAATTGAAAAAAGAACCTCACAATGTATTATGATGGATGTTTGCAATACTGAAGATTCTACAAGGGATAAATACGGGGTTATTTTTGAAATGTCTAAGGAAGTTGTACTTCCTAGTTTATTTTGGAAGAGTGAACATCTTAATACACAAAATGCAACAGGTTTTTATCAACGAGACACTTATGATGTAACTGTGAAGAAAGTTAATTTTTATAATAACCTTGTGCCAATTATACAAGTATATGGCAAGGAATATGAGTATAAAACGCCTATCACAACAAAGAAAGAGTTAGACAATCTTTTAGAAAAAATCGATAGCATTGAGAAATGGTATTTTGAAAATAGTTTAGTTAATATGTGTTCTAGCTGTCAAGGGTTGGTAAAAAAATCAAGATTTGCAAAGAATGAGAGCAAAAATTGAAGCTAAAAACAAAACTATTGAAAGCTTTAAAAACAAAGTGAGTTTATTGGAGGATCTTAAGTCCTAAAATAAAACACTCGTTCTTTCAAAAACTATTAATGTTTTTAAAATATTTTTTTCCATGATTTTAAGTTGTCAAAAATCGACATATTTTTATAAAATATATATATTATTTACTTTTTTTTCACTATAATATTTTTAATTGTTTACTTTTTTTAGTAATAACTTAAATTTGTAGCTCCGTATTTTAAAGCATTATGTTTTTTGGAGTACTTAGATATATTAAAATCAAATTTTTATACTATTAGTTTATGATTTATAATTAGAGCGGGTATTTGTATGCAATTGCATATTTATTCTGGTTGATCGTATGGTATGCTATGTGGGCACAGAATTTGTTTCATAACATAAACATTTAAACTATGAGACTTTTATGGTGCACATTTTGCATATTTTGACATTTATAGTTTTGATTTATAACAAAATAAATTAATATGTATATTCGTAGGTATAAACAGTTATCCCAGGGAATTAATTTTTTTCTTATAGAAAACTACCGACAAAACAAAAATTATTATTTATTTAGGTACTTACCTGAGTAAATTCCTTTTAGGATACATTTTTGATGTTAAGAGGACGCCCCACAGCCATTTGTTGTCTTAGTCTTACAAGTACGTAACATAGCAAATTTACTTAAGAGTTTAAAAATTAGTGTGAATCGACCTATTATAAAACTTGATTGTAAAAACATCATCTGTGTTCATATGGTGTTTTTTTTGATGATTATACAGTATTTAAGTGAGTTATGAGCATTTTTAATTTATGTCATATCATGTTTGCATAATTTGTTAAAAAATTAAACTATGGTAAGAACATTATCTGTGTTCGTATGTTGGTTACACAGATAATGTTCATACCATCAAGTTTCATAAGAGGTCGATTCACTCTAAATTTTAAACCAACAGAGCTAAACGTTATCTGCTATGCGTAAATTTGCTATGTTACACACTTGTCGCACGAAAACAGCAAATGTCCATGCTATTAATTGATTCCTATTTTTCTTATAGATTTAAACTTCCTATAAAATACATATATTTTAAAGAAAAGTATTAATTGTAGCGTTCCATAATTTTAAATTAAACATTCAGAATATAAATGAATTTTTAAATGCATATTTGAACATTTTAATGCATAATATATATTAATTTAAGCATTTTTAAGATTTTTTAGCTATTTTATTGTTGCTTATTAATGCATACAAATCTATGCTCCAGTTATAAGTATTTAAAATTTCAATGAATGAATGTGGAAACACTCCATATAATATTATGCTTATGTAATTCAAAATGTATGTTTTAACTCAAAAGTTTAAAAAACCTAAAATGGCTTATGTTATAATAATTATGATAAAAAAATATTGTTTTGTAACAAGTTAATATTATTTAAATAAATTTGTTTCAAAAACATTTATTTTCTGAAAGAATGAGTGTCTTAAGTTAAATGGAAAAGCCTGTATATTAGTTACTTATTAAAATAGTTTATATTTAAATTATATTTTATTTTATAGATTGCTTAAAAGAATTGTGAATTAAAACTAAGAAGAACAATGGAAGAAATTAAAAGAAATCATCAACTTAGACTAGCGTTAAAATCATCAGGAATTTCAAGTATTATGAAGCCATAAATATTATGCATTGTATTTGCCAATTTTTAGTCTATTTATTGGACAATTGTATTTTTATTTTAGTTAATTTATAAAAAAAAGTTTAAAATTGTATTATTTTTGAAAACATATTATAATGCTTGAGTTTCAAATATTGAAAATTGGAATTCATTACGGCCTGTAGTAAATTACTCTTCATAAGGTAAAATAAAATTATCAAGTTCCGTTGATTTTAAAGAACATTTTTTGTGGACAAAATTACACATTGGCACCAGGCGCCTTAATAATAAACTGACCATTTAAAATTTTCAAATCATTTAATCTGAAATGTACGTTTATATTTTACACGGTATTCTCATATAGGGAATCAAAATTAAAATTTAATGGTGACCAATGATCACATTTAAAAATATTTAAATTGTATGTACAGTTCGAACGAGAACTATAATGATAAAACTATAACCACGATAAAATACTTACAAATTTACTTATATAATTTTTAAAATATAGTGGTTTAGTCAACCAAACTTAGATTTTCTATAACCACTTAGTATAGCCGTTATGGTCAGAAAACAAAATTAAGTATTACATTTTAATAACTAACAATTTTACCAACTCAAAAAGTTAAGGTATTAAATATTTGTTAAGTTAATACCTATTAATATAAATTGAGTTATTAAATTAACAACATTTTCGGATTATATCTTTGACACTTATATTTTGTTACGATGCTAATTTTCCTCCGCATATATGGGCGTTACGTTCTGAATCTGTAACTCGATCTACAAATACCTACGAGTCCTCTCATTCACATTTCAAAAACAATTTTCATATATCACATCACAATGTTCATATTTTTTTTTTTTTATTAGGGGTTCAATCCGAAGTATATATTAAAATGAGAAGCATAGGAACAATAAAAGTAAGAAAACAAACTTTGATTAGTAAAAATATACTTTTAATGAAATTCATAATTGTAAAGAAGGGAAAAAGAATAGATTTGAATATGTAAATTAGTATCATTTTATTTAAAAAAATTATTGTATTGTATGTATTTCTCAGAAAAAAATATTTATAATAATTATTATTTGACTAATTTTATTGACTTATTATATTATACTATATTAAATTTATAAAATCTGCGTATGGCATTATTAAAAAAAAAAATTTTGTATTTTATGCATCATAAAAAATTATTATTAGTTAATAAACGTTATATTATATCCGTATATTTTTATTCTGTACATTTTGCCCAATTTCTGGGTAGTAAAACGAAGCAGCTAGATAAAATTTGGCCCAATTACCAACCGCCCTAGGTACCTTTTTAACTTCAGATGGTTATTGAATATTTAGACTATACACATCTCAATTAATAATTTAACAATTATAAATTATGATTTTAATAAAAATTGATTTTTAATATTAATAAATTTTTTTATTATATTTATATTTTTCTTAATTATTAGTCTTAATTTAATTAGAATTTTATTAGGTTGAGATTGTTTGGGTATAGTTTTTAAATGCTTGTAAAAATCATGAATTTTTAATACATTTCAACTGCTATTAAAACAACTTATGAGGAACATTGTATTACATTCAATAGAGTAGGTATGCAGGATTTTAGTTCGGTTAGGGTTTTACCTGAGTAAATTATTTACATTATTTTTTTCTAAACATTTTTATACAAAAAATTATAGTTGGTCTCAAATCTAGTCTACATTTACAGTGTTTACCCTGGTCATCTATAGAGCCTTTTCGGCCAGTTATAAACGTGGTAATAATCGATGGATGATACACCATATCTATTAAAAATTACCATCAATTGATCAGTGTGTATAAAAATCATGATAAAATAAGATTTTTTTGAAGAAAAAAGAAATTTCAGGGGGTGTCAGAACTCTAGAATCTTATGCCTACATATGCCACTGATAACATTTATCGAGCTTTCTTAACCAAACAAAAAAATGTTGTTGACGTTCATAGAAAAAAACCTAAAAATGATTTTTAACTTCAGTAGATTATAAAAAATTATTTTGGATTTACACTCTAGATTTTTTTTTAATATTCACAAAAGTTATGATGAACTTCGTATTGAATTTTCAAGATTTTTGACCAATTGAACAAAATGTTATCGACAAAAGTTAATTAAAAAATAATGAAATTGAAATTTCCTTATATACTAATAAATATAGTCAAAATTGTATGGTGTATAGAAAATGCTAATCTTATTCAGT